>VDFB02085588.1:0-16100 GCA_007258455.2 Sequoia sempervirens
ATTTCAAACTATGAAATGTAAATGCAAGTTGTTTTTTATTGTTTGTTTGTTTGCTTTAGGATTGTAAAAGAGTTATAAAATCATCAACAAACAAGGGTTAGCATCTCCTTCTAGCTTGCCACATGTTGCAAACAATAGATTAGTAACCCAAAAATAACACTAACCTAATGAAACTAAAAAAAAAAGAAATCTGGAAAATATTGTAAAAAACTAAAAGCAAACCTTTACCAGGAAAATATGTCATTTGACTTATCAGATGCATCTCTTTATAGCGATTGTGTTGTTTCACTCATCAATTGCGCCACTTTACTATAGTTGTGTTGCATCATCCTGCGTTTGTGTTGCAATATGGCGATTGCATTGCACGACCTGGCACATGCATCGTGTTTTGGCACTTGTGTTGCACTAGCTCGCGTTTGTGCCACTTTAAACCTAAACCTACCCTATCACTTGCATTTGTGTTATGACGCATCAAATGCGTACAACGTGAATGCGTGCGCATCTTTCATGAACGCAGATGCATTACGACGCATCTGCAACCCTAACTTTGACACCCCAAAAGCATGAAAAATGATGAAATGACAAAGTGGGTATAGGGTACTCTGCGCCCTCTGGCCATTTTTAGGTCTGCACTCAAAATCTGTGATGATCTGCCTACAAAATCACCATCTTTGTGTAGTCTCCTCTCGCTTTTAGCTTTGAATCTTCTAAAGGAAAAAGTGAAGATGAATTACCTTTTTACCCAAACCAAGCCTATTTATAGGATGAAAATTAGGGTTTCTGAAGGGTTTAAATTGGATGCATATTTGACCATGTTTGACCGCCCTGTAGACTGCCTTAAACTCATCAAAATTTGAAACTGATCGCACCATTGTTTTTTTGGTCATGAAATTGACTTATCGGGACACTTTCCAAATTTTTTCGGCTTCGACCCAAAATTCGCAAATTTTCCTGAGGGAGCATAGGTACTCCGTACCTTCGTTGGGGCATATTTTTGACTTGTTTTCTTTGTTACAATGTGATAAACTACATTATGAAAAAGAGGGGAAAAATGTAGACACATAAAATTTGACCTATGCCTGCAAACTTTATTTTCTCCATATTTCTTCTTGACATAATCAAAATATTTAATTATGTCCTATAGTCTAAATTCAACTATTAATTAAATAATTCATATCTTTTATTCCTCTTGACTACTTAAATAAATAAATTTTATTTAAATATATCACTAATTTCTTATGTCCCTCTATAATTAAATAAATTATTAAATTTATTTAATTATTATTTGTCCACTATTTCCTCTGGATTAAATAAATTCTAATGTCTTCTTATGATTAAATAAATTCCCATAATTTATTTAATTATTGACCACTTTATTCACCTTCTTCATAATTAAATAATTATCATTAATTATTTAATTATCTCATTGACTTTTCTTCTAAATTTAAATAAAGTTATTTATTTAAATTTCCCACTTTCCATTTTCCCACCAGTTAAATAATTTTAAATAAATATTTACTGTCACATGTCCCCACTACTTTTGAATTAAATACTCTCAGAGGGGCGGAGATGAATACTCCTCGACTCCTCCATCATGCCCTATCCAAACTCTCCATACCTAGAATAATGGGCCGAAAGTGTCCCTTACCTCCACATGCAACTCTTTATCCTTTCCAACCGATAGTAGGGGCTTGCAATCTAAAATAGTTCTAAAATTGGCCATAGAATTTTAGGGGGAATAAGCATTAATCTACCTCTGTAGGCCTAATTAATTAATTGTAGGTTCAAAAGATTCTAAAAATATATATATATGTGATATACCCCCCTTAAAAGATTTCTCACATAGGTTGGGGGTAGGACCAGCTGATCCAAATCACCCTTTGACCCCCTACCAATCTAAAGGGCCATTTCATGACCAGTTTTAGAGCATAGTTTGCTAGGAAACATGTTACTTATAGAATTGGTTAACCGCTATCGCAAATTAACGATAAGAATTGATTCATTTTCAACACTTTCCGATAGTCCCTTACCCCCTTTTTTAAATCAAAACTTTCCTTTCCAACCTCCGAACTGAGCTGGCTCCTATCACTAGGCTCACCGAACAACATGATTGACTTACTTTTTCATCTCTCAGGAATTGAATTCTAGTTACGTTACAAAGAGTATCAAGTGGGGTAGGCACTTGACATAAATAGGGTAGGATTGACGGTATATATATCTTTTGGCCCAACGATATACAATTGAGTAGGTTAACCTGCCCTTTAAACGTGATCAACATTAGGCTGACGGTACTGGTATCATGTAATGTATTATCTATGTAACATCATCTTCCTGATCCGATATGGTTAGAAAACCAAGTACCTAAACTAAAGGTTAGGTTGTCCTCAACTCGTCTAAAATTATATGGGCCGGTTGTCAGATTCATGAATTTGATTCTTCTTTTACTCTTTTTGGTGTGAGGGAAAACCAAGTACCTAAAGGTTAGGTTGCGTCACCATCACAATGAAGAATAATTGTCCCTTACTTTGATTTAGATTCACGATTGGGTTATTGGAGTTCAACATGCCACAGATCTAGCCCCCACGCGATTCAATGAAGAGTACTAGCAACTATACATCACTGGTGATCCTATTGAATCGAATTGAACTGAATCTGGCAAACGATTTGGCAGACCAAAGTACTCATGTTTCTCGACATGTCATGGGTCCATTTTACTCTTTGAGTACCACCTCACCCTCATGACTTATCAGTCCCAAGGCCCAAAAATGCCTATAAATAGAGGTTCATTTAGCTCTCTATTTTCAAAGGAATTTCAAAAGTTGAGTTGACAAAAGGAGTTGGAGTATATAGAAAAGGGGGTGGTTGAATTATGCTTAGTTAGTTAATCAAGTAGTCTCCATCGCAACCCCGCTTAGTTAATCATAGAGGATGTTATTAGTAGGTTTTCATTGTTGGACAGGAGATCCCACATGTGGAGAATGATCTACGCGGATGTAGGTGACTTCTGGCCGCATTTTGGGAGCATTTGCCTCCTATTGAACTAGATATTATAAGAAAGCGTATCCTAACTCTATAGCAGAATCTACACTCTCTCGAAAATAGGGAGAGAGTGTTGCATGAAGAGCAGCGAGCACTAATTATTCAGGTTGTCACCTTCACGCACGAGGGTTGATTAGTGACAACTTCTTCCTTATGCTCTTTCCAATCTCCGGGCCAACCTTTACCTTTATTCTAGTTGTGCGCAGGATGTAGTAGTTTACCTTTATTTCAGATGCGTACAAGATGTAGTAGTTTGAAATGTTTTTATATCAAATCTTGGCCCCGCCCCTCTATATTTTCAAAGAGGTCAGCTCTCTATTTTGTTTTGAAAGGGGATTGAGGTTGATTTATCTATTGAATTATAATCGGCTTGGAGATATATATATATATATATACAAAAAATTTCTTTGCTCCCGTTATTTAATATAAATAATATTTTGTTATATATATCTCTAGCTACTGCTCTTTTGTTCACAGGAAAAGAGAAACATCAATCATACTACAACCCAACATATATGACCAGCCACCACATTATAGAGTAGGGCCTTCTTGAATTGGTCAAGTGCTCCCACCAATATGGAGAGAGGGCCTATTTTCGAAGACTTCTTCCAAGAAATTTGTTCTCCCTCTGGAAGATCATTCCTCGATGGCCGAGAGGGGATTTATTGATAGAACGACCATTCTATTTGGAGTCGGGGGCGAGCTTCAAGTTGACTAGTGGCGGGTGTGCATTCATAGGGAATAAAAGGGTTACTATATTACTCTAGCAGGCTAATTAATTGGGGTGGGTCTACTGCTCAGAGCAACAACCTTCCATTGTACCACCGTTCTAAACCTAGACTTACGAAGGAGGGGGGTTAGCAACAGGACTAGATCAACCCATTATAAAGTAGGGCATCAAGAGGGGTTGGTAACCAACCATTATGTATGGATCTGAAGATCAATCCCTTCCCCATTTTCCTATAATTCTATGGAAACTCCAGACATTTTCTCTTCTAGGTCAGGAGAGGAAGATGGATAAAGGTTGACCGGTTGCATTAGTACACGGTAGAATAGAAGAATGGTGCTTAAGTTCTCACTTTAATAATAGGATGTCAATCAGAATGTCCTAATTAGCCCGGGGAACTTCCAAGATCTTTAGCCATTGGTGAGCCCCGAGAAAATTAGTAGTTATTGTGATTGGTCCTAGGCCTTGGACACAACAACTCACTAGTGAGCTAGTGCTCCAACGAATCAATAGAATGAATAGATAGTTTATCCAGGTGGGTGGGAGGAGATAGGGACTTACTTCCTTCAAATCGGATGGACCGAAGAAAGTGAATGGGGAGATTGTAGTTCTATTCCCTCCTAGCAGAGGCGGGTGGATAATAGAGATTATTATTGTTGGAGGACAAACAATAAGAGGCAACAGTTCTAGTCTTTGGATTGTTCAGGCAGGAGAAGGAAGAAACCTGACCCTCCCACTTCTAATTCTACCTAGCCTCATCTAGGGTTCAACTCCTCCATCTGACACCTCTGACCACCTCCCATCTATCTAGTCTTCCATTCGCTAGAGTTGGAAAGGACTGATTTGATATAGTAGTTTAGCACCTCTGCTTCGAGAGGACCTTTGCTTCTCGTAGGAGGCAATAATTCCATTTGTTTATCGACAAGGTAGGTTGATAATCAATATGATTGAGCCCATCTATCTGGGGGAACTATACCCCCCACCCATCCCCACACGGGCTCTCCACTGGATATAGTTGGGGGCCCTACGTCTCTGCCCAGGTTGACTCCTCCCCTCCATCACTACTATTCTCTTTTTTCCCACAATCAATTGCTTCTATTGGAAGCCCTACTACATCTCCACTTTCTTTTCCAATCGAACTCTTTCACTAACGAATATGGATTGAGGAGGCAGGACGAAAGGAGATATCAAATAGTGGGTCAAGCTAAAGCAGAAGGCTCTCTCCAATATTATTCGAGCCCCCGGATCCAACCTCTATAGTATAGTATAGTTCCCATTTGTCCTTGGTTCTTTGTATCGGAGATGGTTTAGCAAGTGCAGGTTCAATGTTGTATCACTCGACCGCTTCGAGTGGGGGTCCCTACTATCCATAGCTTAGTTCTGGGAAAGCATCAAGTTATGGTCTATATATAGTCTCTGGAATAACATCAATCTGGTAGAGCATTGAGTTACAGTCTATAGTCTTTGGCATCTAGTCTATACTATATAGTCATAGTCTCTGGCATCCTTCAGTTTGACATCCTTCCCTTATGTCTGATCAGAGCATCTGTGGGATAGGTAGGATCATTCTTCATCCTCAGTCGAGCCCAACTATATGGATTATGGCTCTAGTCCCTAGTCGAGAGCCCTACAATTCTATGGGCCCTACAATTCTATGGGGATTGGACCCTTTGTTTTTGGTTTATAGAGAGGGGGGGCTGCACTAGTTCTTTGGAAAACAGAAGGGTGGGGGGACTTGGATTAAATACATAACAAACCTCCTCAACTTAACTATAGTTGGGTACAGAGGGTCAACTAAACAAGAAAGTGATATAGTACTCCTCTTCTCCCACCCACCCTAGCTTCATGATGTCAGATCAGCTTGATCCGCACTCACTGATAAACCATGATAGATTAGGTATGTTATGTATAGAATGTTGATAGTATGGTCAACTAAACAAGAAAGTGATTTAGTACTCATTGTCTCCCACCCACCCTAGCTTCGTGATGTCAGATCAGCTTGATCCACACTCACTACTATAGTTGTGATAAACCATGGTAGAGTAGGTATGTTACCTATAAAATGTTGATAGTATGGACAACTATGGTGAATTCCCAACCTCAAAAACAACTTCCACCCCCCACCCACGCTATAGGGGGAGAGGGACCCTCCCACCCGCCTCAGGAAAGGGGGCAGTACTGGTCAAAATGACTAGCAGAGTCTAAGAAGGCATAAGCATAGGTAGCTGGAGCAATGGGAAAGGAAACAAGCGTGAGCAAAGAATCGCTTGAGAAAGGGCTATGTATGTGTAGTGGGATCCATCAACATGTTGTATACCTAAGGCTAGAAGGGACATCACAAACAAAAAGAAGGCATTCATCAACAAGATCAATCAACCAATCATCATACCTTGCGTTACCAGATTCAACGAGAAGATCACACCCTATACTATTTGTAGACATGCAAAATTAGCATCGTGCTCTTAATTAATGCATATTCATTCAATCATTAAATAAGTTCACATTCATCCATTCATCAGGTAAATTAAACTCATTAAATTCAATCTCCTAAGATCATTAATTTAAAATGAAATAAATCCACTTCATCATTACCTCATTTAAATAAATCAATCAAATCCTAACATTTCATTAATTAACCTTTATCTTGCATCATCCTTTAATTAAATAAACCAAAAATTTATTTAATTAAAATCCTAAAAATACTTCCATCCCTTTTTATTTTAATAAATCAAAATATTTAAGTCAAATGGGTCAAAACCCTAAACATCATCTAAGCTAATCTAATCCAATTAGCCTAAATCTAACCACCCATCACATCCTCTAGTTTCTTTCCCACTTGCACTAATAAATCATTTTAACTCATTTATAAATTCATCATTTTCTTTCAACTTGGCATAAAAAATGGAATATGAAGACAAGTTGACTTGTCCCTTCCAACATTGCAACAACTTTTTTATTTCATGTCCCCACTCAACATTTATAACATTCTCAACATTTATAACATTTATTTATTTCATGTCCCCCACTCAACATTTATAACATTTATTTGCAACAACTTCTTTATTTCATGTCCCCCACTCAACATTTTTTAACATTTATTTCACAATTTCAAATTTGAAATCTCCCTCTCTTTGGCACATTGACCAAAGTGTGTTCATTCCTCAACCTATGACAAGTTGACAAGTGGCACCATTTGATTGGCTAAATCATTATCCCAAATTGATCTATTTTGAACTCTCTTCCAACTTGAAAATCTATAAATAAAGGGCTTATTCTTCAACAAGATCATCCACAAATCTTATGCAAAGTCACTCTCTTCACATTGAGAGCTGATTTTGTCCACTCCATTCTCATAGCATTTTCATATCATTTTCATAGCATGGAGCTTAAGCAAGGATTGGGAAAGGGCTTCTTTCCATAGAAGCACCAATCCACTATGAAATAAAGTTTGATTCATGTTGTTTATATGCTCATTTAGTTTTTCTTGTTGTTTTAATATCTTATTTAGCATATCTAACATGATACAATATTTCATAGGGATACTAGATTTGCTATGTTTTATTTGACTTCAATAATAATGCTTGTCCAAGACTAACATTATGCAGATTTTAGCATCCACATAATGGCGCTAGAAGGAGGGTAACAAGGGAAACAAAAGGAAAGGGAAGGTGAAAACGAAGGAGAACAAGGGAAACAAAAGGAAAGGGAAGGTGAAAACAAAGGAGAACAGAGAGAAGCAAAGAAGGAAAATGAAGGAAAACGAAGCATGAGGATGATATTTTGAAAGATCAAAGTGTTTTTAAACACTTTAAGTGTTTGTTTAAACACTTCTTCAAGAAATTGTTATCTTTTCTTTCTTAGAACACTAATGTCATTTGGGTTTAAAAAGAATCTGTCAATTTCTTCTTGCAAAGGCTAAAATGAACATTAGGAATGCAACTTACTAGATTTTGTTTCTTGGATTAACAATTGAACAAAGTATCTCTCACCTGTCTTTTGGTGCTTAAAAAGAACTCACATTTTTCTTTGTGGATTTAAAAAGAACAAGTGCAACTTTTTTTTTCGTGAAAGCTTACTTAAACTAAAGGCATTGAAAAAGGACGTATGCACTTCTCTCATGCTTTATAGCGATCTTGAGAATCAAAAGGCCTTTTCATGACTTTGGGGTGAGATAAAGAAATCACCTACACTCTTCGATTTGCTTAAAATTGTTCAAGATTTCAGCGAGTGTGGAGTGGGGGGCATTATCACGTATATCGCTGCTTTGTTGCCACAAAGATTGATTGAGTTGCTTGATTTTGTCTACTCACTTTGTTTATCCTAGAGGGCTTGCCTTAGAAAAGTACTCACCCAAGGGAAGTTGACTCAACCGTAACACTCTAAAACCAAGAGTATTTTCAACTCGATATAAATGTGGTATTGAGTAAACGCAATATCACGAGGTTGATTTCGCATAAGATGGATCCAAAAGGGGACTCGTCGTATGGGTCAATCTCCACGAATGAAAATTCTGAAATAAAACCCCTTTTTTTAGTGGTCTATTAACTCATTCATTGAGTTTATCAAAGTGGTGCATTGAAACTTAGATTCCAAGTAGTTACTGTAATGTCCATCTTGGTTGAAATATAGAGGCTAAGACTTCATTCTTAACATACCTTTATATTTTTGTCCTTGGTTGCATGTAAAATCATCTCTTCTACTACGAAGGGCATGAGGCAAGCCCACCAAGAAAATGCACCAATTGAGCTAGGATGTTATATTGCTTGTGAGTCATTGAAAAACACAAGACGATCAAAAACATTGGAAAAAAAAACCAATATTCAACATGATCATCAAATCAAACTTTAGGAGAAGCAAATATCCTCGAATAAATTCAAGGCTATTGCTTTCCTTGGGATCGATCCTTAGAGGCTTCTAAGCATTGATTTCATCTCAATTTGCTCCTACTAAGGTCAACAATAACTTGCCTCAAATTTTGGTTTCAGACATAATACACTTTGCAGATAAGGGAAAGTTATTGCCATCTAGATTCAAAATCTAATCAAGAGTGTGTTTGTGGTAAAAGAACCATTAAGAAAACATTAAATCAATTGGACCCACACATGTTTTAGCATCTTTGGTCATATGGTTTCTATGCAAACATTATTCCTCTTGATTTTGAATTACTCTTTATAGAATGTTCTTCACTATCTTGGTCTAGTAAACAAGTCCTTCCTAGGTTCATTTAGGATCAAATCCAACACTTCATCCATTCCAAACATTTGTCATCTTCATCCCACCAAACGACTTTAGAACTTTAGAAACATCATTAGCTAGACTTAGGTACATCCTTAAATCATCAATATCAAAATCACCTTGTTTAGTTAGGTGTATGGGAATGCATCCTTTCTCATACATTTAATTGAATTAGCAATCCTTTGAACAAATTGATCCTAAGATCACATCCAACATCTTAGGGTTTACAAGTTCATTATCCAATCAAACTAATCAAAATCAAACCCTAAGTCTAGCATTGATCCAAAGTCCCTCAATGTTCAAACACCCATATCATTTACCCCTTTCATCCTTCATCTCATTATTAGTCCTAAGAACCTTAGAGGTCACTTTTACAACAAGGTCAAAACACAAGATGAACATGGAATATAAACTTGATCCATACATCATGAGTAATCCAAGTCAACCAAACTATCAAAGCCTTACAACGCCGATTGGTTATCAACACTCACATTTATACAAACTGTACATGGGATCATTACATTCGACAAATTTCAATAGTATAACAAATGTGAGTATGCCCAAATTGAAGTTTGGGACACCTTTTCCAATGGTAGATTTAAATCCAAGTCCAAACCTACAAGTCTATCAACCAAACAATCAATGCATGAGCCTTCAAACAAACAACGTCATTCCACCAAATCCCTACATGCCAAATGAGAATGTACCAAGTACAAGTTTTCCAAACATGAATCCAACAAACTTTGGGATAAATATGTTTGCAAATCATACAAATGTTGTTCAAAGTCCAAACAAGATGTTAACAACTCCATGTACTAATCCAAGTCAAGGTAACACCATGCAAAATAAAAGTTACCCAAATCAAGGCAATGTGATTCCCAACATCAACAATGGTCAATTTCAACCTATCATGCCAAATAAGAACATTGTCCAGAATCAATTTGTCCATGATCCCATGAAAATACCACAAGTGTACATCCCAAATCTGCTTAAACCAAATCAACTATATCAAGATCAAAATCAAGATCAAATTTGGCGAGATCAAATTGCTACACTTACCAAAATAGTTGAGTCATTGAGCCAAGAGACATCTCCACCACCATTACCCATATCAACATCATTCCTTGGTTTAGGGCTTCCCCTTTTACCTAGGCACCAATCACTCCATCCAAATTGTTAGTTGAATATTTTGTAAACTTAGGAGGTTTGACAAAATGGTGATTTCAACACAGTGTGTGAGTTAAACACTCCTATTTAAGGGAAGGCTCCCCCTATCTATATAACTAAAAACGAATATGGGTGGAATGATAATCTTTCCTCTTGTTTCAGGAGAGATTAAACTCTTTTCTCTTTGTAGAAAAGTAACATTAACTTTTAAATAAACTTTAACAACAGTTTGTAATAAAATCAAGAGAAAGGAAATGAAGTTTCCTGAAAGCTCAAAGACTTCTGTCACTTCCTTCGGGACGGGAAAACAATTTCAAGCACAAAGTCTTGAAAATCTGAGATCCTATCTACCCTTTTGAAAGATAATTCTAATGATAATATACAACATAAGACATCACAAAGTTTGCAAGTATGATGTATCTATTAATTAATTTTCATCAATGGGAATCATTACTTGTTACACAAAGACTTCAAAATTTTAAATTTATAAATTATGAATCTTAATCTGTATACCTTGAATTTCTACTGCCTCTAAAGTCGTGCAAAAATGTAAACGAAGAAACATGAATAACAAAATACCAAGGACACCTCAAGATTAGCCAAAGAGTGGTTCAACGAAAAGGAATGCAAATAAGATAAAACACAAACACTTTTACCTCCCTTGTTGTCGATACCTCTTTGATTGGCCCTTGCTTGGATTGTTTGTGTGCTCCTTAGATGATTGTTTGAATGACTATATGCAAGATTCAATATGCAAGATGATGAACAAAGATGGCTAAATGATGGCAAAAGGATTGAGAGTTCAAATGGACAGCATGTAGTTATCAAAATGCAAAGTGTTGAGAAGGCAAATTGGCAGCATAAGGTTGCTCCAAATGAAAGTGTTGGAAATGCCCTTGAGAAGGGGGTATTTATAGAAGAATTTGAATTCCCTAGAGAATTCAACGGTCAAGATTGCTCCAACAAGGCCAAGATGAAGGGCTATGGTGGGTTGAGAACCCACAAGCCCTCACATCTTGACATGTGGAGGGTGAAGTGGACAAGAGGATATGAGGTGGAGATGAGTTGTCAAAAAGGCACATGAGGTGGAAAAGGACATGCACCTTGTGGGATGAGAGGATTTCCACAAAAAGGGATTTCTTGTCCCCAAGGGGGTGAAGGGACATTTGAGGGAATTTTAGAATTCCTCAAAAATCTACATGGGAAAATGAAAGGTGGTTGGGGATAAATGTGAATTAAAAATTCACATTCTAGGATATCTGTAGGCAAAAGGTGGGTCTTAAAGCAGTGGACTTGGTCACATGTGAGATTGTGACAGTCCGCTGCTGGTCACAGGTGAGATTGTGACAAGTCCAAGGTTCTAGAAGCCTTGAAAGAATGGAATGTGAATTAAAAATTCACATATAAAAGAGAGGAATCTAGGAAGAATAAAAAGGAATTAAAAATTCCTTGGAGAATGATTAGGCTTAATTAATCAGTAATTAGAGGATAATTAGGGGCTAATTAGGATTAAAAGCCAACTTGCAAAAGTTTGAGGATGTGACACATCCGGCACCATGATTAGGTGCATGTGCACATCCCTAATGAAGAAAATTAGAGGATGTATTAGGATTATACGAAATATATGTGTTAGAATTAACAAATGCACATTTATTTAATTTATTTGATGAAAAGAGGATTAAGGAGGGTAAAGTATTTAATTAAATACCTTAGGGGTTTGGCAGAATTAAGGATATTAATTAAATAATAGTAATATTACTTAATTAACTTAGATAAGAGGATGTTTAGATAAAAAGTGATAAATTTGGATAAATTAAGTGTCCAAATTTGGATGTCTACATAATCTCTGCCAACATTTACAGCACAAAGTTTGAAAATATTTTGATCGAAGCTCTCCCTAGCAATCTTCTACAATCTCCAAATAATCACAAAGTAATGCTCAAAAATGACAAAAGAACACAATGGATGCAAAGTAAGATTTCAACACAAAGTCTAAAATCTGTAACTCCTTGATATTATTTGAAAAAGATAAACTTATAACTATAAAGCTCAAAGTCTTTATGAGTACAAAATTTTGCAGAGTTTTCTTGCTTGCCAAAAAGATATGTTTACAAAGAACCCTCTCAAGTATTTATAGGAGAAAGGTCATGAGAAAAAGGTGGGAGGATCCCAACTAACTTGAGAAATTCTCTCAACCACCAACTACTTGTAATTGACTTATTCCAAATTACAAGTCCTATTGTAATTTGACTTTTAACTTGATTACATGTATTTACAATTTACAAAACTGCAAGTGAAAGAAACACTTGCGATTACAAAATTTGTTTTTACATGTAGTTTGTCAAAAACAAAATGCATAAAGATAAAACATTTTATTCTATATCAACCCTAGCTTTGAAAGATTGAAATCTGCTGATTATTTCTTGCAACTCAGCTGGATCGGGGCCTAGTGTGTTCTTGGCAACTGCAACAGTCTTCAAGATTACATCAAAATATCTTATCGTTGCTAGTCTATGCTCTTCATAAACAATTTGTATTTTATCAAGGATCATTCGATGATTAACAAACTTGTGAATCGAATCCATAGTAAACTGTTCTGATTCTAGCTCTTGACGAAGATTTGCTACCATTTCTGTAGTGACCATATCAGCTGCAAGTAATTCTCCTTCATGATTCAAAATTCTGCAAGGGATTTTCTCAAAGCTAGAAAGGATGTCTTGCTGAACTTCATCACTCATTTCTAGTGTAGCTTGGATATCTTTGATGAGATCTTGAATAACCAATGATTTATTTGTCATGAGTTCTTCAAATTCTATGTATTTTTCTCTGTTTGGTAGAATTGAATTGCTACATAGAATTTGTAACTTGATTTGATCTATCTCATGCCAAATTTTCAAATCTTTTTCAAGTGAATCTAAACTTTGTTTAAAAGCTTCTAAAGTCTGATTCAACTTTATTTTTGCTATTCTGACATTGTTCAGAACTTGTAATGTCTTTTCAATCATTGGAATGCTTTGATCAATCAGTTGTGTTACCCAAGAATCAACTGCTTTGGCTTTTTGCGCAATTTTCTCCAATTGCCTGACTGATTCTTCAGAAGTGAAAGAAGTTAATGGATTAACTTGCTCTGAAGAATAGGCAATCTTTTGAATAACTAAGATGAGCTGTGAATTCTCTTCTTTCAGCTTTTCTTTCTTTGCCAAAAGCTCATTGTAACTATGTGTTAGAACAGTTACTGAATTTTGAGCGTCTTGCATCATACCAGCATGTGTCTGCTTGCCTAAATCCACCCTTGTGAATTTATAATCAGATACTTGCATCTCTTCTAGTGACTTGTCTGCAAGGGGTTCAGCTATCTCTGCATATTTCATTTTGTTGCTGTCCACAACTACCCGTGAAACAGTTTTAACCTTCTTTACAACCTTTGGCTTTGATCTCTTCAACTGCTAGAAATCAAATACATCTGGAAAGATTGCCTGTTTCTTTCTCTTTAGAGTGACTGAACTCAACCATGGAGAAAGATCCAATGTGTCTACATTTGAAACAGCAACCGCATTTGAAACAGCAATAGATTCATTTTGAGTCACGGTTGTTACTCTTGGAGATGTTTCAGTTTGAATCGCAACAAAAGCTTGACTGGATGGCGCATTGTGATCAGCATTAGCCATGAAACAATCAAAGCTTGCAGCAGATGTATCAATTTCTGGAAGTGTTATCTGTGATGTGTTTGGATACATTGGATTAGCATCAAAAACATTCTCCAGATTATCATGTATGTTTTCTATAGAAGCAGTCACTGTTGATGAAGTTGATGTATGAAGAGCAGCTTCAATAGGAGGAACGTAAACCATTGAAAAGGAATCAATATCACTATCAAATTGAGACAACGGAGACATTACTGATACTGGTGCAGCATTAATATGAGGAGACATCATACTTAGAGTAGTAGGAGACTGAAGAACTTCTCCTTCTTGCTGATCGATGACTTGGATCTGCGTCTCTCTAACCTCCTTCCCTTTTAATGTTGGTTCCTCCAAAGGTTGTTCTACAACACGATTGACTCTTAGCTTAATCCTCGTTCCTGAAGAAGAAGCACCTTCCTTGGACTTGTCTCTAACTTCTAATTTTAATCCAACAGGTCCAGCTGAATCATCTTCATTATTAACCCTGATTTTAATAGTTTTGACGCCTATACTCTTGAGCCAAGAGTTAGTATTTGCCAAGATTGACTGAAATCTGTTGAAGATAGAAATTGATTCTTTATTAGACCATTGTATTGTTGGAATAGAAGCGTCAGCAACTCTTTGTTCTTCATATTCTGGATCTAAAATCAGCCCATCATCAATTACTCCTTCTGGAATCAAGGTCAGATTAAAATCAATAACCTGTTCAATTGTAAGCCTACAATAGTCCATTTTATAGATATCCTTCTCTGTTCAGAGATCTGCCCAAATATCTTCAAGGCGATGCACATGAGTGAAGGCCCTCTTTATCTTGTCCTTCATTCCTTTGTAATCAAAATCTGCCCTTGCTTTGAATCTTTTTAACTTGATCTCCTGAATCTCAGTTTCCATAGCTTTTGCCTTTGAGGTACTTGTCAAGGAATATCTCCCAATCTGTAATGGTTTATGAGATGAGGTACTCACTCCAGTTTTATGTTGCACAGCTTGTCATGCATGCACTGTCGTCAACTGTCTTGCCAGCTCCATTAAAATGATTTTATCGGTTGGATACCTCGGCAGCATGTATGGCTGATCTTCAAAACAACCAACCCTCATTTAGGTAAAAGTGGGAAATTGGAGAAAAAAGGCAACCATATTCATTGACTTTTTTCCAAGCAGCATCTGATACTCTGTTATTCTACAAGGTTCTGTCAAAAAGGCACATGAAGTGACCAAAGAATGCGTCTTGGACTCTTCTATAATGAATCCTGCTAGGAATCAAAGGCAGCTGATCATAGTATTCCCAGACTGGAACTAGAGATCTATCTCCTACGGTAGAAAGGCCTGGAAATTGCCTCAATGAGGCTGCTATATAAACCAGATAGGAATTCATATAGAATGTGAGTGTGGTAGGAACTTGTGCAAGCTGCTCACATAAACTATCACTAATTATTTCACCCCAGAAGATTGGGTGTTGTGCCTTCCTAATCACCACAATGAATTTGTACATCCACTTCTCAAAGACATTAGAGAATTTCAACCCCATAATTCTACTCAAGAGAGTGATTATATCATTGATCTCTTCTTTGAAGTCAGATCGATACAGCTTGGCCCACCGAGACACACCAGCTCGACGCTTTAGAAGCCATTTGGTATTGATGTGCTATTTACAATCTTCCTTCTTCTGTTCATAATGATCTAGAGCACTCTTAACTGAAATATCTGAAAACATAGGTGAGTTTGGAACTCTGAAAACCCTATGAATGGTTTCTGGATCAAGTCTTATGACCACATTCCCATCATCATCTTTAATGGTTCTGGATTTTCTGTCAAAGTGAGCTGCGCACGCAAGGACGAACTCTGGCTCTAGGGCAGCAACAGGAAAAGAGGAAACCAGATGAATATGACTTTTAAACATCAACTGCATATGATGAGAAGTTGATTTCTCAGCTCTCCCCAAAAACTCGGAGATATCAACATGCCCAATCTCCGTGTCTTTGATTTCTTCAATGTTCGAGACAACATGAGAAGGTGGAATCTCATTATGATATTTGTCGTATTTGTACTTCATCTTTTTGTTCGTTGGAGAAGCAGGTTCCTCCGTCATTGAACAAGAATTTGCAAGGCTACGATGAAAGTTCCATAAGGTCAAGACATCATCAACGTTTACAGGCGTAGACATGGCGAAGGCTCAAACTTAGAATGATGTTTTGGCTGTTTGAGAGAATAAAATGAGCATTATAACTCATTTCGAGTTTTTGAGGGTTGAT
>VDFB02085589.1:0-13907 GCA_007258455.2 Sequoia sempervirens
AAAGGTGGTTTGGCACTTGAAAAAAGGAGAAATCTCAAAAGAAAATCAAATGCCTAATGTAAAGAAGACCAATGAATCAGAGAAGATTGAAGACAAGAAGAATAATGGCATGATCCAAAATCAAATAAACAATGCTAGAATACCTTTGGTTAGACAACCAAATGCTCAAAGGTACCCATCTTTCAATGCTCTTTGTTATTCTTACAATAAATTTGGGAATTGAGCAATGGAATTTAGAAGCAGAATGAATCAAAATGTTTCATCTTTTACTGATCAATGCTTTACATGCAAGAAATTTGGCATAGAGCAAATGAATGCAGAAGCCAAATAATGAATGCATATAAAAATGGTTCAATCTTTCAATAGTTATTATTATACATGCTATGGATTTGGACACAAGGCTAATCAATCCAGATCTAGAATGAGTGGAAGGAATGTTGTTCAAAATAATGTTGTATGTAACAATTTCAATAGACCTAGACATATTGCTAAAATTTGCAGAAGCAAAAATACAAGGATAATCTAGTAAAGAGAAATGAACCGGTTAAAAAGATTGATCCAATTTAAGTAAAGAAGGAAATGGAAAAGATCTAGAGAAAGAAAAAGGAAAATGAAAACAAGGAAAAACTAAAAACTACAAATGAATTTATACCACCCTCCAGTGTAGATGTTTCCTCTAGGAATCAAATCTAGGCATTGGCTTAGGGGGATCAATAAAAAATAATAAAACAACCCCCGACTGATATGAGGTGCCATAGATTGACACAAAGTTATGTGATCGAGATGGACAGTAATGGACTTCTGAAGAAGACACTAGAAGAAAATATTCAAATGCAGAGATTTACATAATGATTTAGGGTTTACTATTTCACAAAGAAGGGTTTTACTAGTTTTAATGTTTGGTGCATTGAATGAGAATTAGGGTAGATCAAAGGGTTATATACCTACAATTAGTCTATTTCACTCAATTTTATGCATTCAGAGCAAGTAGAGCGTGTTGAAGAAAATAAAAGAGTCTAACTTAGGTGATTTGTGAAGTAGAGCATCCAAACCCTAGTTTCGGTTGAGCAAGGAAAAGGTATTTACCATTGTTAAAGTTGAAATAGATTTTCTTTTCAAAGCATTTGAATTCAATAGAGATGGTAACACCTATAGTAGTGAATGTGAGTGAGAATCCCCAACCAAAATTCAAAAAATGTCCTGTGAAAGTTTTTGAGAATGACTCGCTCAAAGCTTTTTCGAGTATTCCATATAGGGTTTTTCCTACAGAAGACATTAGGGCTTACATCCATAGGAAAATGGAATTGAGTATAACCACACAATATTCATAGACCCATGGATAGATCAACTGATTGGAGATGATTTTGTTGAAAATGAAGGTGAAATTATAGCTTAAAACTTGTAAACCTATGAGATTGTGGATTTAATTAAGTGTTCTTTGTCACAATTCTTTTAAACTTTTAAGAGAAAGGCATCCCAAACTCTACCCAACCATTAGGAGCTGATACCAAACTACCTTTTTAGATGCATGTGTAATAGCCATGTACTCTACTTTTGTGGTGGACAAAGCAACTATTTGCTTCCTCTTACTCATCCAACTAATCACAACTCCAAACAAAGTAAGCACATAGCCACTTATCGACCTCCGACTGTCCAAGTCTCCTGCCCAATCTGAATCAACAAAACCCTACATGTCCAATTATCTGTGCATATTATCAATATCATTAGCACCATGATAAACCAAATAATAATCAGAAGTACCTCTTAAATATCTAAACACGCTCTTAACATAAGTCCAAAGTTCTTTACTAGGGTTAGACATAAACCTACTTAGAACTCTCACTGCTTGGGCTATATCTGGTCTTGTACAAACCATTTCATACATCAAACTACTAAATGCACTTACAATGGAGTCACCAAGCCATTGTATGAACTTTCATACACATGCAAAACCATAATGGAAGCAAAGAGCCATGAGCTCAAAAACCATGGACCAATACAACTAGCACAAAACCATGTGCTAAAAACCACTAAAGGTTAATCCACTAACTCTAACCCAAGAACTAGTTTAACCCAAGAACTAGTTTAACCCAACAACCCCCCCCTTTACCACCTAGGAGAACTCCTCTCTTACCAGGCATTTCCTTTCAAAGATTGAGTAAGCCATACTAGGTCTTATAGTCATCATCCCAAATACTTGTATTAAATTTTACAAACAACTCCATTTTTAGTTTCCACATCTCATAACCAGATCCATTGAATCTTTCAATATCTAGACGAGAAGTATAACTCATTGTAACACACTTCTTTTACAAATCTGCAATAACACAATAGTAAAAGCCCCCACTATAGCCAAAAAAACCTTTAAACTTTTAAGAGAAAGGCATCCCAAAATCTAACCAACTATTAGCTTTGATACCAAATATTGAAAATGAAGGTGAAATTGTAGCTTAAAAATTGTAAACCTATGAGACTGTAGATTTAATTAAGTGTTCTTTGTCACAGTTCTTTTGTATGATTATATGTTTAGATCAATTTTACCAATTGTAGAAAGAGACAAAATATTGTAGAAGAATGAGACAAGAAGATAGAAGTGACACATCATATATGTGGAGAAACCATTTCAGGAAAAAACTCCACCATAATCAATAGTGCTTGTATTATTTAGCCTTAGAACAAGATTTCAATAATACTGTATCAATCCTTGACTCATATGATTCCTTGCCTTCAACAATCCTTCTTCACAACCTGCACAAAAATCTCATGGAACTCTCATACACTTTCTATAACACAAGCTATCCATGCATTCCATGTGACCAAGCATGAATCCACACATCCCATGCCATGCTTCAAACCCTCACACATGCACAAGATCAACCTGCTAACCTACAACAAACTCTCATTCACTTGCTACAATAAATAGACAATTAATGAGCATGTAAACTCAATAAGAGCTATAAAAAACAAGAGCATAAAGCTCCTCACAAAAATCTATGCCTAGAATGGGAAAGTAGAGTTCCACCATGTAATATGAAGTCAAACCAAAGTCTTCCTCAATTTAGGCACCCCATACTGAACACTTAACAAAACTTTGGTAAAGAAAATATCTTGCAAGCTTCACCTCAAAGTTGGCACCCAAGAATGGGCCCACTCGACTAAGCCTTGTAAATATCTTCTCATGCAAAAGGTGTTAAATGAAAGATCCTAACTTGTTATCTATCATGCAATTGAAGTCATTAGTCATGTAACTCAAGTCAACTCAAGTCAACTCAAGTCAACTAGCATTCAACTCAAACTAACTACATGTAATTGAAGATAACTAAACCATAACTGAACTAAACTGAACTAAATTGATATTGAATAGAACATAACTGAACTCAAGTAAATATCAATCCCTAATTTTTAAGAATAAAAACATGCATTACTAAAGTGTTATCAATCCTCAAAATAGTTAACTTAAGCAACGTGGGTTCCACCTTCCATGTGGGTGCCCCATGTGCTCTTATCTTGTAGCAACTCTTCTTGGATGTCCCCACATGTTCCTATCATTTAGGAATAATTACAAATGTCAATTTATATGTTCATTTCATTCAAATTTAATCTCTTTCTAATCCTAGTGTTGGGGAACACTTTCCAAGGACTTAGGAGATGCATGAAATATGTTTAGGATTGTAATTAATGACATCCTATTCCCAACAGATTTAAGACAAAATATGAGAGCTTAGTAAAGAAGAAACTAGACATGTGACAATGGTTTTCATGTTTCATTTATGATGATGAA
The DNA here is from genome assembly GCA_007258455.2 of Sequoia sempervirens. Classification (NCBI taxonomy): domain Eukaryota; kingdom Viridiplantae; phylum Streptophyta; class Pinopsida; order Cupressales; family Cupressaceae; genus Sequoia; species Sequoia sempervirens. The sequence goes on from VDFB02085589.1 coordinate 3,782, forward strand.
ACTAAGTACATTCAAGAATGACATAAGTAGAGTGCATGAAAAGTTCATATGGACTAACATGCTTGGTTTGATAACAAAGGAAGTTATAACAGAGGTTACTGGACTTTGTGCCACTAGACCTTAACTAGTATTGAAATCGATGAAGAACAAGGATGTGATGGAATTAACTGGAGCTACATTTGATCAAAGATTTCTCACTATAAACACTATTTGGAATCTTGCAGTAAGATATGCAACCATGGTTATAGGATATAAGATATACTACACCAATATAGAGAATTTAGTGTCAGCTACAATAATTAATGTATCATATGAGATGGTGGAGAAAGGAAAGGATTATGATTTGTATGAGTTTCTCAAGCAAAAAATATTTGACAACTTGAAGCAAACTAAAGAGAAGAAACACCCCTTCAAGTTTGGCTCTTTGGTAGATTGTTTGTTATTCTAATTTCTAATGTAGCTTCCGAGAAGAAGCAATGTCATATGGGATAAGAACATACTGATATCCCATCAAATTTTGGAATATCTACACAACCTTGGTGATATGAAAGCTCAAGATAAAGCGCTTACTGCATTCTTTGCAGTATTCCAGAAGAGAATTCATGAAAGGGAGAGTGGATCCCTAAGTCAGTGTTGGAAAAATATGAGAAGGATATCACATTCCTGGTCACAAATGGAGAATGTATTATTGAGATTGTAGAACCCAAAACTGTCTGGATTCTACCACTTGGATATGAGAATGATGAAAATGAAGTCAATGGTTATGTTGACATATTGCTAAAGAGTCCTAAGGACACTACACAAGAAAGAAATGTTGGTGTAATTAATTATTTAATTACACTTACATAAGTTTAATTAAGAATTTAATTATGTTCCTAGGTATCATTTACTAGGTGATAGGTTATAATGGGGCCTTGACCCTTATTCACATGTTTTCTTAGGATATAAGATTCCTTCTAGAAGTCTTATCTAGACTTCACATTATCCTAGGTAGGTAGTTAATTAGTTGTCACATGTCATTAGATTATGACACATGTCAGCATCATGTTCAGTCCTACATCTCAACCTTTCCTATATAAGGTCACTATACTCATTTACATCATACTTCATACCTCATTGTTTGATAGGTCTTAATATCAAGCAAGCTCATATTCTTGCATACTCTCTTGTAGAAGGTTTTCATTATTTTTGCAGGTGGTCTTGGGTATTGAGCTAATATTTAGCTCTTACATGTATCAAAGCCAAGCCTTGTAAAACCATTCTTAGCTCTAAGGGTTAAGCTATTGCTACTGAGAGATCTTGGTGATTTTTAGTAAAGTTGAGTATGCTCTTCCCTTGCGTCAATGGTGAAATTGGGAATCAAAATTTAAACTTGAAAAAAATACTAGATTTGAGGTAGTCTCTATATAAGGGTTTTCATGGAAGGTCACTTTTTGCTCATGTTGGAGGAGATCTGAGCTTAGATTTGAGATCAGGGTAGCTGAGAAAGTTATTATCATCTTTTGTTTCACCTAAATTCGACATTATTTGCCAAAGTTATGAGGGTTTGAATATTTGTAAGATTTGGGAGTTTTAGAACTTTTGGGACATTTTCACCTCAATTAGACCTCACCATCATCTTCAGAGAGCTTGAGAGATGAAGATGAACATAAAATACGTCTATATTACGCATCAGAGTTGTGAGGAATTTTTTTTACCTGGGCAGCCATACGGCCCACCTAGAAATATTTTTTATTGGGCTATATAAATTTTATTTTTGGCTTTATCAAAATATTTTGGGGCATATTTATATTTATTGGTGGATAAATACTTTCATTGGCTTTCAAAGTCTATGAACTATATTTTTCAGTCTAGGTGTTTAAATTTGTGGTAGGACCATATGTAGACTTTGATACGTCTACATGCTTTTTGAATGCGACATTTATTTGTTGTATTGGCCTTTGATCGACTATCCATCAGAGTATTCATATCAGCGACCATGGTATTCTCTTGCTTTGGTTTTCTTCATTGCTCCCCGCACGGCTGTGGCTACATCCACCATTTAGGCTCACTTTCACTCCTCAACCCTCGATCCGCGCCAAAGCGAGCTTACCACTGTCTCGACTCCACTTTGGGGCGGCACCGCCACTGAACCACCTCGCGCCAGCCCACTTTCCACCGCGGTCATATGAGGAACTAGGAGCTAAAAAATTGCAGTAGTTTAGTGATCACAATTTACACCTATTTAGCCTTGATGTACCTGATATTTCCACAAAATAACTATTTTAAAATTTTTTCCATAACTTTTTTCTATGATATCGTCAAAAAGTTGGTTCTGCATACTTCGTAGTGGTGCAAGTCATTTTTCTAGATTTTGTTGTAGGTATAAATTATAGCTAAATAAAGCCAAATCTCCCCTTTGGACCTCTGAGCTCATAAATTTCTACTAGTTTCTTTGATTTTGGTAATTCAAGTTATGTTTGGAAGGTATTTAGGAGCTCTTTCATTATGCACATGCACATTTTCTAGATTCAACCCTAGGTATTATTTATTTAATATTTTGCATATTTGGCAAATTGTGAATGATTACTTGGAAATCTTGACTCCTGGAGAGGTTCTATCAGTTGGGAAAACTTCATTTGCACTATATATCATATTTGAGAGTTTCTAACTCATATTGAAAGTCAATGTCTTTGTAAGTTTGGAGATCAATCAAAGTTCTTTATGGTGTTTTCATTTCATCCTTCTATGATTATGTTAAAAAGTGGAAACTAAACCCTAGAAACTAGAAAGCATTAAATCCAATGAACAAATAGAAATCACACAAAAAGGAACTTGGTAAACTAATGGATTCCAAGAAAGGTCTACAACTCTGATTTTTTTTCTTTTTAAAGTGCACTAGCACTCATATGCCAAGTTGGGAAATTTAGTCCTGCTATAGGAAACTTGGTAGAAGTTGGAATCTTCTGCTGGTAAATCAAGATCTATAGAAAATTGCTAAAACGAGGCATACAAGGACTCATACACCCAAAGGGGAAATTTAGTCCTAGTATTAGGGTTTGACTGAAACTTTTGTAGCCTCTAGTGATCTTCTATAGCTTTCATCTTGTCTAATCTCCAAGTCTGAAAGCCTGAATTCTGTCATGTAGGTGAGTTCTTTGTGAAGACGAAAAAATTATTGACAGCATTTACAACTTTTCACAATCTTGCAATTTTGTCTTCAAATGATCTTCAAACTTCAATTCACCTAAATCTGCAATCACGCATGAAGAGGGAAAAAAGTGTTGTTGTGTTAGGGAATAGGGGTTTGCCTTTGGTCAAACCCCATTTTAGTAATTAAACGATGAGATGAATGAACAAATGTAATGTTGCAACTCACCAAATCCTTAAAGAAAAGGTTGCAAACTTGTGTGAAATGGCTTAAATGGATGTGGATCTTGACTCTTGATTGAATGCTTGAAACTAAATATCTTTTATGCTTGCTTGAATCATGAAAACCTATATCACAAATGTTAGCTCAAAAATACACATGATGCATGAAGACTTTGACATGATGCTTGAATCTTGAATTAATGCTCCAAAAATGCTTGATAATCAGCTCTTGAATGCTCTTGAATGCTCTTGAATAATATCTTGATCATAAATTTTCTAGGATACTTGAATACTTGAATTGCTAGGAGAAATTTTATGAAATAACCTTGTATTTATACTTGTTTATGCCAAATTTCTTGAAATTACAATACTGCAAACCGACATCAGATCTAGGATAATAAAATCCTGCCAATATTTTGATTCAAAATAGGTCCTGGTTAAAGTGGGACTCATATGCTAGTTGGGGTGTATGAGTCCTAGTGTCTTAAACATGAGACACAAATTTCGAGAAGTGTCTTGTTTAATGCAATGTTTAAAATCAAGCCCTAAGACCTAGGTGGGACCCATATGCCCAAGGTGGTGTATGAGTCCCAAATCACTAGATCTAGAACACACAACCTCAAACATTGAATCATAATTTGTCATTTATTAAATTTCAAGATTATCCTCAAAAGAATGCATTTAATATGGCTCGTGGATGCAAAATAGGACCAAATAAGGCAAAAAAAAGCCCAATTTTAGTAGGGAGGGCCCAAAAAGTCTGAAAATATAAAGGGATACATTTTCCTACACTACATTTAGCCCCCACTTTAATGAGAGGAGGAACTTGCTTCAAAATCACACTAAAGTAGACAAATTCGCATCAAGAGAGGTCCAATTGTACCAATGCTAGTGAGATAGGAAAAAAATGATCTAGAGGGATGATCAAGCCCCCAAGACCAAAATCCTATGGAAAACCAACATAGGAACAAAAGAACACACATGCAAATGATATATGAAGCAACAACAACGTACAAGCATACACTATCAAAGACATAAAGAAGAAAGAAAAGGAAAAAGTGGGTGGATCAAGCCTCCACAATCTATCTAACACGATGTGGACCATCTCTAATTTGTTTGTCCAAAAATGTTTAGAAGTGGAACACGATGTCCACTATGCAAACCAAACATATACTCACATGGGCTAGTGGAATCCAGTATCCACTAGGTGAGCCCCTAGTGAGACAGATATGCATGTGGCCAGTATGCACCCACATAGACAAGCAAGTGACTATGGGAAAGTCATGCCTAAGTTTGGCTTCCCATACATACTAACCATACCAAATCTATACCTCTTGATAACTTTAATAAGGAACCACACAACATGAATAGCGGGATTCATAGGCAAGCAAAATTTGTATGCCAATACCCATGAACTAAACAAACAAGATGGATCCACAGGCATGCAAAATGTGTTATGCACGGTGGCCATATAACAAAAATTGTAAAAAAAAAAAGTAATAATAATGTAAAAAACACTCAAAGTAGTCTTTCTTAGTTCATGTAAGTTCTTGAACTTTGAGAACGTTATGTCTAATGTCTCCAAGAGAGGACCAATAAGAAGAATCGAAGATTCACAACTTAGGGATGCATTATGTCACATGAAGACACTAAGAGATATGTATGCTAAGAAGATCATGCTCTTGAAGATGTGCACCCAATTTCACACCACAAAGAGAAAGAAACATTGCATGGAAGTAAGAAGACCACACAATAAAACTAGGAATTGTAATTGACATGCAAAGAATAATGCAATGTGTACCCCTAAATAAAAGAATTGTACAAACACCATAGTGTGAAATTTCACTTTAAAGTAGAAAATGATAAATGCTAGCAAATGAAAGCTTATTTGGAAATCCCTATGCCAAGTCATATGTTTCCAAATGAAGCTATGTCATGAAAAGGGGTTACCCCCAAAATGAAATCCCAAAATCACAAAAGGGATCTATGGATTTGGGATTAGTATATCTTTGCTAAAATATTGTTAGAGAGCTTGGAAATGTCATCATTCCCCAAATACTCATGGAATAGGAAGAATGACACATAGAGAGAAAAAAAAAAGAAAATATTTTGGGTTAATATGGAAGACGCATAAATGTCTCGATGCCTTACATCATCCCCAAAAGGAAAACACAAGACAAAGAAAAGATAAAGGTTTATGGCATATAGATGTTCATGTAGATACAAATAGAGGAATGTCACAAAAAGAGAGAGATACATCAAACATAACAGTACAAGAGATCACATTATGCACACACAAACACACACATAACATGAAAAAAAATAAAAGAAAATACTAGTAAGGCACATGTGAGTCAACCTAGATAGCAGGTTGCCCGCATCCCAATCTTGTTCATCATATGTGAAAGGCAAACAACTAGCCAAAGGGACAACAATGATTTCGGTACTAAGACAAGGCTATCTAATTCTTTTCCCCCACTAAGTGTAGGATAAGGATGAGCCGGGATAAGTGATGAGAGAGAGCTCCTTGCATTTTTAAATAATTTTCAATGTATGTAAAGCATGTAATAGTGAGAATATTATGATTCTATAGCTATTACATGGAGAGGAGGTGAAGGGCATGCTATGTGATTACTTGGTAAAAATCATTATCATCAAAGTAAAATAATTCAATATCAATTTTAATGCATGACACTCGTCAGTGAGATGCCCAAGTGTTCTATGATATGCACAATAATTCATGTTTTTCTTAGGTAGGATGCTTTTACTAGGAGGTGGAAATTTAATCCAACCTTTCTTAAGGAGGTGTTCCATCTTATGTTCAATTTATGTTTTAGTATTTAAGAATGACAATTTTTTGAGTTTTTAAGGTTTTCATTGTTTGTTAGATTCACCAATTTGTTGAGGAGGATATTGAGCAGGAAGACCTAAGATGTTTCTATCATCATTGTGAGGCATTGGTTGTTCTTTAGGAAGGAGGAAACTTATGTCGGGAGGAGGATATTGGTACCCTACTCCTTTGGTATCTTCAGTTGGTATTTTCTCTAAGAGTTTATGAATTTCATGTTCACTTGTTGTATCACATCCTTGCTTAGTTAATATCTTAAAGGATTGGCCATAAGTATCTTCAAGGTTTATGGGAGTGTTGGTCAGTTTGTTAACATAGGATTGATGCACTTGATTAGAGGAAGTAGGATCACTTATTGTAGGGAGCTTAGGCTTAGTTTGTGTCTCAATTTTAGGATTTAAAAGACCAAACATCTCAAGTTCTATTGGTTGTTTCATGGAAGGATAAAAGGATACATTAGTCTCAAGTTTGTTAAGGCAATCATTTATGAAGTTGTTCATGCTAACATCATCTTCTCCAATGATGTCAACTTCACAAAGAGGACATGCAATTGGAGTTGATTGAGCATGAGTGGGTTCAATTTCATTAGGATCATTTCCAAAGACACAACTTGACACATCCATTAATGATTGTAAGGACATCCAAAAATTACCAAAAAACATATATCCATGATGAAATGCAATGTAATGACTTAGAATAAAATGTGTAAATGCAATTTTTAGATTTTTAACAAGGCAATTTACTGATTACACTATGTAACAATATGAAAATGAAATGTTGTAAATGATATTTTGAAATTAAGCAATGCAATGAATGAAGAAAATTGAGCTAGATCTAATGAAATAAATGAAATTGAAGATTAGAAAACTGAAATAGAGATTTGACAATAGAAGAAAGAAGCACACAAATGAAGTTTTAAATGTTCTAGGCACTTTGAAAGCTTGTGGGAAGGAGCCATCGAGAGGCCATTGGGAGATGGTCATTTAAGGATGGTGATGATAGCACGATGGTTCGCACATGCGGGTCTACAAAAGGGCCTGACAGTGGCTATTTCATTAACAAGAATTTTAATAGTGACAGAGGGGTTGGACCCCACAAGGCGGACAGATGGTAAGGCATGAACACTTAAGGATGGTGATCAGATAACAGTGGGCCATAGGTGGCAGCTCGCATAGGAATGCCTGCAATAACCTTAACTTAGTCATTTTTTCTTTAAGTGGCCTGAAGGAAGATGAATGGGTTGGAGTCCGCAAGGTGGACCGATGAGACTCTTTAGCTGTTTTCAAATGATGTCGATGGTGGGTCAACCTATGGAGGGACCTCTGCATGATTTGGTCTGCAAGGACCCAAGACTTAGTGTTCTCCTTTTGACAGTTCGAGGTAGCACCGGGAGGTGTGGGCTCCATAAGGTAGAAGGAGGCAAAGGGTTTTTCACTAGAGAAAAGCATGTGAAATGACAATGGAAGGAAAACGAAAGCCTACAAAGAAAGACCTGCATTGGAGACTTAGCTTAGGTGTGCAAACATGATGGGCTTGGTGGGACCTAGGATGTAGGAGGCTGGAAAGAGACAACCATTTTAAAATGATGATTAGAGAGGGGCTGTCCACACATGACAGCCCACAAGGGTAGACCCGCAAAGGAATTCAAGCTAAAATTTTTCACTTAGGTTTTTTCTTTGCTCAAGTTTTCCAGGGTGGTGATAGGGTGGCGTCCACCTGCAAAGGCAGACTCTTAGGATTGCATTGCTTGAATTTCTACCTTAGGAGTCATTTTGAGTAGTGATGAAGGGCTTGCAGGCCACATAGGTCTTAGAGCTTTGGTGAAAAATGGTGACAAAGAGGTGATGTTCTGCATGGCCCTTAGGGGCCGAGTTTGATCAATTTCTAAGGAATGTTTAAATGTGTTTGCATAGATTTTAATGTTTTATTAATACCTAGGAGGGTGATCCATAATGAGTGGTTTACAATTTTGGCCAAATTGGACAGAATTATTTTAACTAAATCTTCATTTGGGCACCTATAAGCATTCATTGTGAAATTTGAAAGATGAATTGCAAACTAGAGTCTCATCAAATTTTGTCTGTAGATTCTAAAATATTTTTTTCAAAATTTTTGGAATCAGATTACACTCCTTTTTCCATCTCCCACAAAAACTAGTTTTTTTTTTAAAATAGCATTTTTTAAAAGTGATGCACAGCGTATAATGCATAAATTTTTTTCCTTGAAGGATAAAATAATAATTCTTTCAAATTTAGATTTGTAACTCTGATATCTAGTGCTTGCACTTTGGTTAGATAGTTTTTATTGAATATTTTTTCCTTAATCAAGTTTTCGAAGTCAATGAATTACAATTCAGACACAACGCGACCGTATAACACATAACTTTTTTTGTATATGTAAAATTTAATTTAATTATTTTTGTTGGATCAAGGACTTCAATATCTGGTGCACTCATATTTTTCAATTTTTTTTTGATAATCTTCTATTGTTCCACTTGTGAAGAACAAAGAAATTCATTTTTTCAAATTAGAAAGCCTTTATTTTAATAAAAGGCTTAAAAACAAATGCATAACAAAGGCAAAATATATTAAAATTATATTCATTGGATATGGCTTGTTCTGAGGAATACCATAATCATTTAAATAAATTTTTAAATGAATTCATTGATCCCCAAAATCTAAATCAAATGTGATTTTTTATCAGCATTTTGATAGGTGTAAAGGAGACGCATTTATAGGTATGGTTTAAAACTAACGAGGTTCTATCCAAGGGAGTTTGATCTAAGATGATTTGATCAAACCCTCTTCAATTAGGGATCAGCAAAATAGATATTTTGAAGGAAAACAAATCAATTATATTTTACCTAAAATATATGTGGTTTATTCAAGAGTCGTTCCTCTGAAATTATATTTTCATGTGACAACACCCATGCAGAGTTTAGGTGTTTTCCTTAAAGATTTATTGATTTTGAAAGACTTAATTGAAAAAAACATTTTTAGCTGAGTGGTGGTGGACATACTTGAGAAACCTAAAAAATTTGATGAACACAACACTGAAGATTGACTAGGAGGTTGTGCGGGCATGAAGGAGGCAATGACTATCTAAGCTTTGACAGTTCTCTGACTTGTGTCAGTGAAAATGATAGGTTGACCTTCTTATTTATAAGAAATTTCACATTAATGACCCACATTTATTGCTTGTATGACAGTTGGCAGGGTAGTTGGGTGCGGGTTTCAAAAAATGGCGGCAGGAAAGTTGGGACCTACAATGTGGGTGGCATCCCAAGCATTGCCATTAGATAGGTGGTGAAAAGGATGGCCATGGTGGATGTGGGACCTGCGATGTAGGAAGATGCCTTGCGTTGGCCATTGTGAAATGGAAAAAGCAGGAGAGCAACGTGCAAGGGGAAACCTGCAAGGGCGAACCCATAGGGGGGAAAGGATGCCAGTTTGAAAGCTTATGAGAAAACTGCCACAAAGACCCTACAAAGGCCTAGGACTTAGAAATTTCTTGGGTAGTGAACTTTGGTCAATTAAAGATGATGACTTTGGGATTCTTTGACCACTTGAAACTCAAAATTAGGGGGGGCACAAGAAATGAGGTGAGTGCAAAAAGCGATCAAGTCCCCATTTTGAAGAGGGCATGTGTGCTGTAGGCACAATATATACCCCTACTAAATAAAGAAATTTCCAAACACCATGCTATGACAAATTACTTTAAAGTACAAAATGATAAATGGTAGAAAATGAGAGCTTATTGGGAAATCCCTACACCAAGTCATATGTTTCCAAATGAAGCTACATCATGAGAAGGGGTTGCCCCCAAAATAAAATCCCAAAATCACATAAGGGATCCATGGATTTGGGATAAGTATGTCTTTGCTACAATGTTGTTAGAGAGCTTGAAAATGTCATCATTCCCCAAATA
>VDFB02085589.1:14007-109284 GCA_007258455.2 Sequoia sempervirens
AAGGATGTGATACAACAAGTGAACATGAAATTCATAAACTCTTAGAGAAAATACCAACTGAAGATACCAAAGGAGTAGGGTACCAATATCCTCCTCCCGACATAAGTTTCCTCCTTCCTAAAGAACAACCAATGCCTCACAATGATGATAGAAACATCTTAGGTCTTCCTGCTCAATATCCTCCTCAACAAATTGGTGAATCTAACAAACAATGAAAACCTTAAAAACTCAAAAAATTGTCATTCTTAAATACTAAAACATAAATTGAACATAAGATGGAACACCTCCTTAAGAAAGGTTGGATTAAATTTCCACCTCCTAGTAAAAGCATCCTACCTAAGAAAAACATGAATTATTGTGCATATCATAGAACACTTGGGCATCTCACTGACGAGTGTCATGCATTAAAATTGATATTGAATTATTTTACTTTGATGATAATGATTTTTACCAAGTAATCACATAGCATGCCCTTCACCTCCTCTCCATGTAATAGCTATAGAATCATAATATTCTCACTATTACATGCTTTACATACATTGAAAATTATTTAAAAATGCAAGGAGCTCTCTCTCATCACTTATCCCGGCTCATCCTTATCCTACACTTAGTGGGGGAAAAGAATTAGATAGCCTTGTCTTAGTACCGAAATCATTGTTGTCCCTTTGGCTAGTTGTTTGCCTTTCACATATGATGAACAAGATTGGGATGCGGGCAACCTGCTATCTAGGTTGACTCACATGTGCCTTACTAGTATTTTCTTTTATTTTTTTTCATGTTATGTGTGTGTTTGTGTGTGCATAATGTGATCTCTTGTACTGTTATGTTTGATGTATCTCTCTCTTTTTGTGACATTCCTCTATTTGTATCTACATGAACATCTATATGCCATAAACTTATATCTTTTCTTTGCCTTGTGTTTTCCCTTTGGGGATGATGTAAGGCATCAAGACATTTAGGTGTCTTTCATATTGACCCAAAATATTTTCTTTATTTTCGTTCTCTATGTGTCATTCTTCTTGTTCCATGAGTATTTGGGAAATGATGACGTTTCCAAGCTCTCTAACAATATTGTAGCAAAGATATATTGATCCCAAATCCACATATCCCTTATGTGATTTTGGGATTTCATTTTGGGGGCAACCCCTTTTCATGACATGGCTTCATTTGGAAACATATGACTTGGCATAGGGATTTCCAAATAAGCTCTAATTTGCTAGCATTTATCATTTTCAACTTTAAAGTAATTGCTCACAGCATGGTGAGTAGCAATTTCTTTATTTAGTGGGGGTATACATTGGCATTATTCTTTTGCATTTCAATTACAACTCATGTTTTATTATGTGGTCTTCTTACTTCATGTAATGTGTCTTTCTCTTTGTGGTGAAATTGGGTGTAATGTCCTTCAAGAGCATGATCTCTCTTATAATATTATATTCCTCTTAGTGGCTTGATGCGACATAATGCATCCCCTAAGTTGTGAATCTTCTATTCTTCTATTGGTCCTCTCTTGGAGATATTAGGTGTGATGTCCCCTAATTTAAGACCTTACATGAACTAAGCAAAACCACTTTGAATGTACCTTACACTAATTTTGCATTTACAATAACTATTATATGGCCATCTTACATAACACAATTTGATTTCCAATGGATCCATCTTGTTTGTTCAATTATTGGTATTAGCATACAAATTTTTGCTTGGCACCTCATGAATCCTACTATTTATGTTGTGTGGTGCCTTATTAAATTTGTCAAGAGGTATAGATTTGGTATGGTTAGTATGTATTGGAAGCCAAACTTAGGCATGACTTTCCCATAGCCACTTGCTTGTCTATGTGGGTGCATACTGGCCACATGCATATCTGTCTCACTAGGGGCTCACCTAGTGGATACTAGATTCCACTAGCCCATGTGAGTATATGTTTGGTTTGCATAGTGGACATCGTGTTCCACTTCTAAACATTTTTGGACAAACAAATTAGAGATGGTCCACATCGTGTTAGATAGATTGTGGAGGCTTGATCCACCCACTTTTTCCTTTTCTTTCTTCTTTATGTCTTTGATAGTGTATGCTTGTACGTTGTTGTTGCTTCATATATCATTTGCATGTGTGTTCTTTTGTGCCTATGTTGGTTTTCCATAGGATTTTGGTCTTGGGGGCTTGATCATCCCTCTAGATCATTTTTTTCCTATCTCACTAGCATTGGTACAATTGGACCTCTCTTGATGCGAATTTGTCTACTTTAGTGTGATTTTGAAGCAAGTTCCTCCTCTCATTAAAGTGGGGGCTAAATGTAGTGTAGGAAAATGTATCCCTTTATATTTTCAAACTTGTTTGGGCCCTCCCTATTAAAATTGGGCTTCATTTTTTTCCTTATTTGGTCCTATTTTGTATCCATGAGCCATATTAAATGCATTATTTTGAGGATAATCCTAAAATTTAAGAAATGACAAATTATGATTCAATGTTTGAGGTTGTGTGTTCTAGATCTAGTGATCTAGAACTCATACACCACCTTGGGTGTATGGGTCCCACCTAGGTCTTAGGGCCTGATTTTAAACATTACATTAAACAAGACACTTCTCAAAAATTTTGTCTCATTTTTAAGACACTAGGACTCATACGCCCCAACTGGCATATGAGTCCCACTTTAACTAGGAGCTATTTTGAATCAAAATATTGGTGGGATTTTATTATCCTAGATCTAATGTTGGTTTGTAGTATTCAAGTATCCTAGAAAATTTATGATCAAGAGTTTATTCAAGAGCATTCAAGAGCTAATTATCAAGCATTTTTGGAGCATTAATTCAAGATTAAAGCATCATGTCAAATTCTTCATGCATCATGTGTATTTTTGAGCTCACATTTGTGATGTAGGTTTTCATGATTCAAGCAAGCATTTAAGATATTTAGTTTCAAGCATTCAATCAAGAGTCAAGATCCACATCCATTTAAGCCATTTCACACAAAGTTTGCAACCTTTGTTTTAAGGATTTGGTGAGTTGCAACATTATATTTGTTCATTCATCATTCATTCATGTTATTTCATTTCATTTCATCATTTAGTTACTAAAATGGGGTTTTACCAAAGGCAAGCCCCTATTCCCTAACACAACAACACTTTTTTCCCTCTTCATGTGTGATTGCAAATTTAGGTGAATTTAAGTTTGAAGATCCTTTGAAGAAAAAATTGCAAGATTGTGAAAAGTTGTAAAATTTGTCAAGAATTTTTTGTCTTCACAAAGAACTAGCCTACATGACAGAATTCATACTTTTAGACTTGGAGATCAGACAAGATGAAAGCTATCAAAGATCACTAGAGGCTACAAAAGTTTCAGTCAAACCCTAATATTAGGACTAAATTTCCCCTCTGAGCATATGAGTCCTTGTATTCCTTTTTTAGCAATTTTCTATAGATCCTAATTTACCAGCAGAAGATTCTAGATTCTACCCAAATTCCTATAGCAGGACTAAATTGCCCAACCTGGCGTATGAGTCCTAGTGCACTTTAAAAAGACAAAATTCAGAGTTGTAGACCTTTCTTGGAATCCATCAATTTATCAAGTTCCTTTTTGTGTGATTTCTATTTGTTCATTGGATTTAATGCTTTCAAGTTTCTACGGTTTAGTTTCCCCTTTTCAACATAATCGTAGAAGGGTGAAATGAAAACCCCATAATGAACTTTTATTGATCTCCAAAATTACAAATACAGTGACCTTCAATATGAATTAGAAACTCTCAAATATGATATATACTGCAAATGAAGTTTTCCCAACTGATAGAACCTCTCCAAGAGTCAGGATGTCCAAGTAATCAGTCACAATTCTCCAAATATACAAAATATTGAATAAATAATATCTAGGGTTGAATTTGGAAAAAGTGCATGTGCATAATGAAAGAGCTCCTAAATACCTTCCAAACGCAACTTGAATCACCAAAATAAAAGAAACTAGCAGAAATTTATGAGCTCAAAGGTCCAAAGGGGAGATCTGGCTTTATTTAGCTATAATTTGTACCTACAACAAAATTTGGAAAAATGGCTTGCACCACTACAAAGAATGTAAAACCAGCTTTTCGATGATATCATAGAAAAAGGTTATGGAAAAATGAAAAAATAGCTAATTTGTGGAAAAATCAAGTACATCAAGGCTAAATAGGTGCAAATAGTGATCACTAAACTGGTGCAATTTTTTAGCTCCTAGTTCCTCATATGATCGTGGGTCAATAAAAAGAAAAATAAATTCTCGTTGCTTGGCGGGTGGCAAGCGGGCCAGGAAAAGGTGGCTCAAGTGGTGGTGTCGTTCCCAAGGTGGACCTGATGGTTGCAAGGTAAGCTCACTATAACTGAGGGCTGAGAGTGAAAGGGAGCCAACGGGTGGATGTACACAGCTAGTGAGTAATGAAGAAACTAGCAAGAGAATACTTGGTGTTCAGTGATATGAATGTCAGTGATGTGACGATTGATCAAAGGGCCAACCCAACAAATAAATGTCGACCAAAAAAATCTGTAGACATGGTCAAAGTCTACATATGGCCCTGCCACAAATTTAAACACCTAGACAGAAAAATATAGTTCACATAATTTGAAAGCCAATGAAAATATTCATCCACCAATAAATATAAATATGCCCCAAAATATTTTGATAAAGCCAAAAATAAAATTTATATAGCCCAATAAAAAATATTTCTGGGTGGGGCATATGGCCACCTAGGTAAAAAAAATTCCTCACGAACAATTGATGCCTAATATAGGCATATTTTATGTCGATATTCATCTCTCAGGCTCTCTAAAGATGATGGTGAGGTCCAATTGAGGTGAAAATGTCCCAAAAGTTCTACAACTCCCAAATCTTACAAATATTCAAACCCTCATAACTTTGGCAAATAATGTCGAATTTAGGCGAAACAAAAGTCGATCCTAACTTTCTCAACTACCCTAATCTCAAATCTAAGCTCAAATCTCCTCCAACATGAGCCAAAAGTGACCTTCCATGAAAAACCTTATATAGAGACTACCTCAAATCTAATATTTTTTTCAAGTTTAAATTCTAATTCACAATTTTACCATTGGTGCAAGGGAAGAGAATACTCAACTTTACTAAAAATCACCAAGATCTCTCACTAGCAATAGCTTAACCCTTAGAGTTGAGAAGGGTTTTACAAGGCTTGGCTTTGATACCATGTAAGAGCTAAAGATTAGCTCAATACCCAAGACCACCTGCAAAAATAATGAAAACCTTCTACAAGAGAGTATGCAAGAATATGAGCTTGCTTGATATTAAGACCTATCAAATGATTAGGTATGAAGTATTATGTAAATGAGTACAGTGACCTTCCTTATATAGGAAAGGTTGAGATGTAGGACTAAACATGATGTTGACATGTATCATAATCTAATGACATGTGACAACTAATTAACTACCTACCTAGGATAATGTGAAGTCTAGATAAGACTTCTAGAAGGAATCTTATATCCTAAGAAAACATGTGAATAAGGGTCAAGGCCCCATTATAACCTATCACCTAGTAAATGATACCTAGGAACATAATTAAATTCTTAAGTAAACTTATGTAAGTGTAATTAAATAATTAATTACACCAACATTTCTTTCTTGTGTAGTGTCCTTAGGACTCTTTAGCAATATGTCAACATAACCATTGACTTCATTTTCATCATTCTCATATCCAAGTGGTAGAATCCAGACAGTTTTGGGTTCTACAATCTCAATAATACATTCTCCATTTGTGACCAGGAATGTGATATCCTTCTCATATTTTTCCAACACTGACTTAGGGATCCACTCTCCCTTTCATGAATTCTCTTCTGGAATACTGCAAAGAATGCAGTAAGCGCTTTATCTTGAGCTTTCATATCACCAAGGTTGTGTAGATATTCCAAAATTTGATGGGATATCAGTATGTTCTTATCCCATATGACATTGCTTCTTCTCGGAAGCTACATTAGAAATTAGAATAACAAACAATCTACCAAAGAGCCAAACTTGAAGGGGTGTTTCTTCTCTTTAGTTTGCTTCAAGTTGTCAAATATTTTTTGCTTGAGAAACTCATACAAATCATAATCCTTTCCTTTCTCCACCATCTCATATGATACATTAATTATTGTAGCTGACACTAAATTCTCTATATTGGTGTAGTATATCTTATATCCTATAACCATGGTTGCATATCTTACTGCAAGATTCCAAATAGTGTTTATAGTGAGAAATCTTTGATCAAATGTAGCTCCAGTTAATTCCATCACATCCTTGTTCTTCATCGATTTCAATACTAGTTAAGGTCTAGTGGCACAAAGTCCAGTAACCTCTGTTATAACTTCCTTTGTTATCAAACCAAGCATGTTAGTCCATATGAACTTTTCATGCACTCTACTTATGTCATTCTTGAATGTACTTAGTTTCATCATCATAAATGAAACATGAAAACCATTGTCACATGTCTAGTTTCTTCTTTACTAAGCTCTCATATTTTGTCTTAAATCTGTTGGGAATAGGATGTCATTAATTACAATCCTAAACATATTTCATGCATCTCCTAAGTCCTTGGAAAGTGTTCCCCAACACTAGGATTAGAAAGAGATTAAATTTGAATGAAATGAACATATAAATTGACATTTGTAATTATTCCTAAATGATAGGAACATGTGGGGACATCCAAGAAGAGTTGCTACAAGATAAGAGCACATGGGGCACCCACATGGAAGGTGGAACCCACGTTGCTTAAGTTAACTATTTTGAGGATTGATAACACTTTAGTAATGCATGTTTTTATTCTTAAAAATTAGGGATTGATATTTACTTGAGTTCAGTTATGTTCTATTCAATATCAATTTAGTTCAGTTTAGTTCAGTTATGGTTTAGTTATCTTCAATTACATGTAGTTAGTTTGAGTTGAATGCTAGTTGACTTGAGTTGACTTGAGTTGACTTGAGTTACATGACTAATGACTTCAATTGCATGATAGATAACAAGTTAGGATCTTTCATTTAACACCTTTTGCATGAGAAGATATTTACAAGGCTTAGTCGAGTGGGCCCATTCTTGGGTGCCAACTTTGAGGTGAAGCTTGCAAGATATTTTCTTTACCAAAGTTTTGTTAAGTGTTCAGTATGGGGTGCCTAAATTGAGGAAGACTTTGGTTTGACTTCATATTACATGGTGGAACTCTACTTTCCCATTCTAGGCATAGATTTTTGTGAGGAGCTTTATGCTCTTGTTTTTTATAGCTCTTATTGAGTTTACATGCTCATTAATTGTCTATTTATTGTAGCAAGTGAATGAGAGTTTGTTGTAGGTTAGCAGGTTGATCTTGTGCATGTGTGAGGGTTTGAAGCATGGCATGGGATGTGTGGATTCATGCTTGGTCACATGGAATGCATGGATAGCTTGTGTTATAGAAAGTGTATGAGAGTTCCATGAGATTTTTGTGCAGGTTGTGAAGAAGGATTGTTGAAGGCAAGGAATCATATGAGTCAAGGATTGATACAGTATTATTGAAATCTTGTTCTAAGGCTAAATAATACAAGCACTATTGATTATGGTGGAGTTTTTTCCTGAAATGGTTTCTCCACATATATGATGTGTCACTTCTATCTTCTTGTCTCATTCTTCTACAATATTTTGTCTCTTTCTACAATTGGTAAAATTGATCTAAACATATAATCATACAAAAGAACTGTGACAAAGAACACTTAATTAAATCTACAGTCTCATAGGTTTACAATTTTTAAGCTACAATTTCACCTTCATTTTCAATATTTGGTATCAAAGCTAATAGTTGGTTAGATTTTGGGATGCCTTTCTCTTAAAAGTTTAAAGGTTTTTTTGGCTATAGTGGGGGCTTTTACTATTGTGTTATTGCAGATTTGTAAAAGAAGTGTGTTACAATGAGTTATACTTCTCGTCTAGATATTGAAAGATTCAATGGATCTGGTTATGAGATGTGGAAACTAAAAATGGAGTTGTTTGTAAAATTTAATACAAGTATTTGGGATGATGACTATAAGACCTAGTATGGCTTACTCAATCTTTGAAAGGAAATGCCTGGTAAGAGAGGAGTTCTCCTAGGTGGTAAAGGGGGGGGTTGTTGGGTTAAACTAGTTCTTGGGTTAAACTAGTTCTTGGGTTAGAGTTAGTGGATTAACCTTTAGTGGTTTTTAGCACATGGTTTTGTGCTAGTTGTATTGGTCCATGGTTTTTGAGCTCATGGTTTTGAGCTCATGGTTTTGAGCCCATGGTTTTGCATGTATGGAAGTCTATACAATGGCTTGGTGACTCCATTGTAAGTGCATTTAGTAGTTTGATGTATGAAATGGTTTGTACAAGACCAGATATAGCCCAAGCAGTGAGAGTTCTAAGTAGGTTTATGTCTAACCCTAGTAAAGAACTTTGGACTTATGTTAAGAGCGTGTTTAGATATTTAAGAGGTACTTCTGATTATTATTTGGTTTATCATGGTGCTAATGATATTGATAATATGCACAGATAATTGGACATGTAGGGTTTTGTTGATTCAGATTGGGCAGGAGACTTGGACAGTCGGAGGTCGATAAGTGGCTATGTGCTTACTTTGTTTGGAGTTGTGATTAGTTGGATGAGTAAGAGGAAGCAAATAGTTGCTTTGTCCACCACAAAAGTAGAGTACATGGCTATTACACATGCATCTAAAAAGGTAGTTTGGTATCAGCTCCTAATGGTTGGGTAGAGTTTGGGATGCCTTTCTCTTAAAAGTTTAAAAGAATTGTGACAAAGAACACTTAATTAAATCCACAATCTCATAGGTTTACAAGTTTTAAGCTATAATTTCACCTTCATTTTCAACAAAATCATCTCCAATCAGTTGATCTATCCATGGGTCTATGAATATTGTGTGGTTATACTCAATTCCATTTTCCTATGGATGTAAGCCCTAATGTCTTCTGTAGGAAAAACCCTATATGGAATACTCGAAAAAGCTTTGAGCGAGTCATTCTCAAAAACTTTCACAGGACATTTTTTGAATTTTGGTTGGGGATTCTCACTCACATTCACTACTATAGGTGTTACCATCTCTATTGAATTCAAATGCTTTGAAAAGAAAATCTATTTCAACTTTAACAATGGTAAATACCTTTTCCTTGCTCAACCGAAACTAGGGTTTGGATGCTCTACTTCACAAATCACCTAAGTTAGACTCTTTTATTTTCTTCAACACGCTCTACTTGCTCTGAATGCATAAAATTGAGTGAAATAGACTAATTGTAGGTATATAACCCTTTGATCTACCCTAATTCTCATTCAATGCACCAAACATTAAAACTAGTAAAACCCTTCTTTGTGAAATAGTAAACCCTAAATCATTATGTAAATCTCTGCATTTGAATATTTTCTTCTAGTGTCTTCTTCAGAAGTCCATTACTGTCCATCTCGATCACATAACTTTGTGTCAATCTATGGCACCTCATATCAGTCGGGGGTTGTTTTATTATTTTTTATTGATCCCCCTAAGCCAATGCCTAGATTTGATTCCTAGAGGAAACATCTACACTGGAGGGTGGTATAAATTCATTTGTAGTTTTTAGTTTTTCCTTGTTTTCATTTTCCTTTTTCTTTCTCTAGATCTTTTCCATTTCCTTCTTTACTTAAATTGGATCAATCTTTTTAACCGGTTCATTTCTCTTTACTAGATTATCCTTGTATTTTTGCTTCTGCAAATTTTAGCAATATGTCTAGGTCTATTGAAATTGTTACATACAACATTATTTTGAACAACATTCCTTCCACTCATTCTAGATCTGGATTGATTAGCCTTGTGTCCAAATCCATAGCATGTATAATAATAACTATTGAAAGATTGAACCATTTTTATATGCATTCATTATTTGGCTTCTGCATTCATTTGCTCTATGCCAAATTTCTTGCATGTAAAGCATTGATCAGTAAAAGATGAAACATTTTGATTCATTCTGCTTCTAAATTCCATTGCTCAATTCCCAAATTTATTGTAAGAATAACAAAGAGCATTGAAAGATGGGTACCTTTGAGCATTTGGTTGTCTAACCAAAGGTATTCTAGCATTGTTTATTTGATTTTGGATCATGCCATTATTCTTCTTGTCTTCAATCTTCTCTGATTCATTGGTCTTCTTTACATTAGGCATTTGATTTTCTTTTGAGATTTCTCCTTTTTTCAAGTGCCAAACCACCTTTTGTTGGATGTTGTGGTTGTTTTTCTGATATGTGGTTTTCATTGATGTCAACACTACTAGCAGAAATTCATTTGAAGTTGTATATGTCGAGGATATTGATAAATTTGTAATAAATGATTTACAGGTTGTCAATGGTGAAGTGAAGTTTAGTATGTCGGTATGTTATTTACTTTCATAATCAAAGGTTGTGGAATAAAGGGTTTTTTTTTTAGTGTATCTATTGTATCCATGTCGAGTTTCGGAGATCCGTGTGAAGATTTGATCAAGTTATGAAGATTTTCATTTTGATAGTTTTTTTGTTTCTTCAATTGGTGTTCCTAATTGAAGATGATGTTATTTCGATTAGTGCAGTTGTTGCAAATGTCTCTCTCTGATTCATGATGCTTTTGGATGTATCTAGATCATTCTCTATCTTTTTGCGTTGCATTGATTGTTGTGCTCATGGTTAGATTTTTCTCTTACATGTTCAAGTTTTTCTTATTCTTGGCCCGACATAGTGTTTGTAGCATGTTGTGGATCTTTGAGGAGAAATTAATTGAAGTGTTTTCATGTTGGAGATGTTGTTTTGGGTCCTCACTAAGTTGTGGCTAACCTTGGTTGATTTGCATTGATAATCTTTAATGTTTTGGGCCGATAGTCTATATTCATTTTATTATTTCTTTATGGTCAACTTGTAGCGATGAAATTTCTTGTTGCGGATATAGATAAGTGATTGTTTATTTCATTTTAAGTATGCCAAATGTGTGTGTGAAAAATAATGTTCTAAATCATTCGAAGGCATAGCAGAATGTGAAGAAGAGTGAAGAAGAGTGGAGAAGTGTTCATGTGCTTAATTGGAACTGTAATCAAGCATTAGCAGATGCTATTTTCTCAGTTCAAAATCTGGATGGCTGTAATCTGAATCTCTTTGTAAGACAATGTGTCTTCCTATGTAATTGAGCAGTGATCTCTAGGCAGTGTGCCTGAATGCATGTGCATTCCCCATATTTCATTTTCATTATACTTTTAACAAGGTATAATCTTGTGGACTAACTTCCACAGTGGTTTTTCCCCTAACAGGGTTTCCACATAAAAAAATATTGGTGTTATGTGTGTTTCTGATGTGTTTTTGATTCATGCTTTCATTGATATTAATCAGATATGAGAATAAGATTAATAAGTGGAATAAGTTTTTTAATTTTTGTGACAACTAATTCACCGCCCCTCTCTCAGTTGTCTGCCCTTGTGTTGCCAACAATTGGTATCAAAGCAGGTTCCTTGGAAGAATTTTAACAGCTTAAGGTGATCCGGGATGGCAAGTTACAAGAAGGATAGTCCAAGATTTGATGGAACAAATTATTCTTTGTGGAAGACTCGAATGGAGTGCCATCTGAGATGCATTGGTGAACCCTACTACAGCATTACAAGTAATAGGTATGTTATTCCACCGAATAGCACATATGTTAAGTATAATATTCGGGCTAAGGAAGCTTTGTTGAGTGCTTTGAATGATTCTGAGATGACAAATGTTATGGATTAGAAGAATGCTCATGAGATCTGGAAAAAGTTGGAAACCTTGTATGAAGGTGATGCTAATGTGAATATTGCTAAGTTGTAGAGTTTGAAAAGGAAATATGAAAGGTTGAGAATGGGTGATGATGAGAACATTAATACTTTCATGCAAAGAGTGAATGAACTTGTGTGTGGTATTAGATGTGTTGGTGGAAAGATAGATGAATCTGAAATTGTTGCTAAAGTGCTTAGATCCCTACTTGATTCTTACAAAGTCAAATCTAGTGTTATTGAAGAGCTCTGGACTATAACAAACATAACCAGAGATACGTTGGTTGGTAAGATAACTAGTTTTGAGCTGAGTGAATTTGGTGATTCCCTTCCTAAGGTTGAATCTTCATTTAAGGCTACTACTTCTGGAAGAGATAGACAGAGATATGACCTGAGTGAGAGTTCATCTAGAAAGACATTCAAGTATGAGGATGCAATCAGAAAGATTGAAGAAGAAGAAGAAAGAGAGCTAGAAGAGCTTGAAGCACTTATTGTCAAAAGAGTACCAAGAGGAAAAGTTAAGTATGAAGTAAAATTGCCTCTTAAATATTTTTCTTGCAATAAGATAGGTCATTTTGCATCAAGGTGTCCAGTAAGAGCTCCTAACCAAGACATAACAAACCTAGATTTTAGAAGAAGTGTTACTATGTTGTTGATGAAGGGGTGACAGATGATGAATCTGATAAAGGAAATAGAAGTGATGATGAATGGGTATTTATTGCTATCAAAGAAAATGATCTTGTATCTACTAAATTTGCTAGTTGTACAAATGTGGAGAAAGCCCTAGCTACTCGAGTTGAATAAAAATATGAATGGGTAATTGATAGTGGATGTTCACATCATATGATAGGAAATAAAAGAAGTTTGTTAGTTTGGAAAAGTATGATGGTGGTGTTGTGAGATTTGGTGATACTATAGTTGGTGTGATCCATGGAAGAGGTTGCATTTCTCTTGATGGTAAGCATAATACTGATGATGTTATGTATGTGGAAGGCTTGAAGCATAATCTTTTGAGTGTTGGTTAAATGGTTGGTAAGGCATACAATCTTTAGTTCAAGAATGGAAAGTGCAGAATATTGAGTTCTAGAAATGAAATTGCATTAGGTACAAAAACAAAAGGTAATATCTTTCACTTGAGTGTTGCTAGTAAAAGTTGTTTGCTTGCTCAAGTTGATGAAAGTTTATTATGGCTAGGAGATTGCGTCATGTTAACTTTGATAATATTGTCAAGATAAGTTCCACTAAGGCTTTGAGAGATTACCAAAGTTGGTGAAACCTACTAATGCAATATGCAAGGAATGTTAGTTAGGAAAGAAAACTAGGATTTCATTTCGAAGTAAAAAGCATTGTTCAAATGAATTGTTAGAGCTTGTGCATATTGATTTGTGTAGTCCCTCTAAGGTCAGAGGTTTACAAGGTTACAGGTATTTCATGTTACTCATTGATGATTATTGTAGAATGGTATGGGTTACTTTCTTAAGGGCGAAATCTGAAGCACTGGAAAAGTTCAAGATCTTTAAAGCTATGGTTGAGATAGAGACAGGCTTGAAGATTAAATGTCTGAGATCAGATAGAGGTGATGAATTCACTTCTATTGAATTTAATTCTTTTTGTGAAGAACATGGAATAAAGAGATAATTATCTATACCACGGACCCCTCAGCAAAATGGAGTTGTGGAAAGGAAGAACATAGCAATTGAAGATGCTGCTAGAACTATGATGCTATAAGGAAATGTTCCTCATATCTATTGGAGAGAAGTTGTGAGTACTTTTGTGTACACACTCAACTAAGTACAAATCAAAGGTGATAATAGTAAGACCCCTTTTGAGCTATGGATTGGTCAAAATCCTACTATTAAATACTTCAAGATATTTGGAAGCAGATTTTATATTAAGAGAGATGAAGGCATAGAAAATTTTGATGCTAGGAGTGATGAAGGTATCTTTTTGGGTTATTCTACTAAAAGCAAGGCCTACCGGTGTTACAATAAAATATTGAATAAAATGGTTGAAAGTGAAAATTTTAAGGTTGATGAAGACTTAGGTACACTATCCAAAACCTATGGATATGATTTTGATGATCAGGATGACAGTACAAACAAAGGAAAGCAAGTTCAGACTACAAATCAAGTGCAAATCAATCTGGTAAATCAAGAAAATGAAGAAGGAGAAAATAGTGAAAGATCAAAAGAGAGATTAGAAGATCCTAAAGTTGAAGAACATCCTAAGAAGACTCTAATCTATGTAAGACTAAATCATTCAGAAGATCAGATTATAGGTGATAAGAACAAAGGTATCTAGACTAGGAGAAAGATTGTAGAAGAGCATTGCTTGATATCAAAGACTGAGCCTACTAGTGTGAATGAAGCATGTAAAGATGAGAACTGGGTTGAAGCAATGAAAGAAGAGTTAAAACAGATTGAGAAAAATGATACATGGATTCTTGTTCCCAGACCTAAGGATAAGAAAGTAATTGGAACCAAATGGGTCTTTAGAAACAAACTGAATGAGCAAGGTGAAGTGGTTAGAAACAAAGCAATACTGGTATCTAAAGGATATTCACAGATGGAAGGAATTGATTTTGAAGAGACATTTTCCCCTATTGCTAGAATTGAAGTTGTAAGATTATTTCTTGCCTATGTTGCTCACAAGAACTACAAATTTTATTAGATGGATGTCAAATCATCTTTTCTGAATGGTGAATTGGAAGAAGTGTACATTGAGCAACCTGATGGATTCCAGCTAACTAATAAGGAAGATATGGTGTTTTGATTAAAGAAAGCATTGTATGGACTCAAGTAAGCCCCTAGAGCATGGTATGCAAGATTGGATAAGTATTTGTTGAAGCTTGGATTTAACAAAGGTATTGTTGATAGTAATATGTATTTCAAGATTGATCATAGTAAAGATTTGATTGTTGAAGCCTTTGTTGATGATATTATTTTTGGAGGAGATGATGGATTGTGCATGAAGTTTGCTAATGAGATGCAGAATGAATTTGAGATTTCTATGATTGGTGAGATGAAATTATTTTTGGGATTGAAAATTACTCAGTTAGATAAAGGGATTTTTATATCTCAATCCAAGTATGTGAAGGAATTGTTGAAGAATTTTGGTATAGAAGATTCAAAGCCAGTTGGTACACCTATGGTGACCGGATGCAAGTTAACAACAGAAGATGATTCTTCGAAAGCAAATTAGGCAAGATACAAATTGATGATTGGTGGATTGTTGTATTTAACTCAAACTAGGCCTGATATCATGAATTTTGTATGTATTGTTGCAATATTTCAAGCTAATCCAAAGGAATCTCATGTGATAGTTGTGAAGAGAATTTTTAGATACTTGAAGGGAACTATTGATCTTGGCCAATGGTATCCTAAAGATGATGAACCTTACCTTGATTTCCTTTACTAATGTTGATTGGGCAGGAGATGTGAATGATAGAAAAAGTACTAGTGGTGGAGCATTTTTCTTGGGTAAGAAGCTAATTTCATGGTTAAGGAAGAAGCAGAATACCATTTCCTTGTCTACTACAGAGGCTGAATACATTGTTGCTACTAACAATTGTACTCAAGTCATATGGATGAAACAAATGTTAAGGATATCAAAGTTGTATATGATGAACCTATTGCTATATTCTATGATAACTCAAGTGCTATTAACATTTCCAAGAATCTGGTGCTGCATTAAAAAAAAAGCATATATCTATCAAGTTTCACTTTTTGAGGGAGAAGGTAAGTGAAAAGGAAGTAAAATTGGAGTATGTGCCTACTAAGGAGCAGATTGTAGATATCTTTACCAAGTTATTGCCTAAGGATACTATTGAGTATCTCAAAGGGAAGTTAGGGGTGATTTCCTCTCCTAATCAAGACTAAGGATGCATTACTTTGCATCAGTCTATGCATTTCATAGTCATATCTTGCTTCAGATTGATGTTGTAGTGGCTTCTACTCAAGGGGACTAGTCAGATGGTTCAAAAATTTAGATATGTAGTTCAGATCTTAGAGATATTTATCATTGATGTCAAAGGGGGAGAAGAGTCATGTGAAAAACTGGGATTATCTGAGGAGAAGAGCCTTGTGGAGAGAAAGATTATGTGAAAGTATTGAGGAGAAGATGAGTCAAAATCTAAGGGGGAGTAAGTGTTAAGAGTTAGTTGTGTTGATGGTGTTTTTCACATCATGTGTTGTCATCAATGCCAAAGGGGGAGATTGTTGGATGTTATGGTTGTGTTGCTAATATTTGGTTGTCATTGATTTCAACACTATTAGCATAAATTCATTTGAAGTTGTATATGTCGAGGATATTCAGAAAATTGTAATAAATGAGTTGTAGGTTATCAGTGGTGAAGTGAAGTTTACTATATCAGTATGTTATGTAAATGAGTTGTATGGTATGTTGTGGATCTTCGAGGAGAAAATAATTGAAGTGTTTTCATGTTGGAGATGTTGTTTTGGGTCCTCACTAAATTGTGGCTGACCTTGGTTGATTCGCATTGATAATCTTTAATGTTTTGTGTCGACAATTTATATTCATTTTATTATTTCTTTATGGCTGACTTGTAGCGATGAAATTTCTTGTTGCAGATATATATAATTGATTGTTCATTTCATTTGAAGTATGCCAAATTTTTGTGTGAATGAATAATGTTCTAAATCATTCGAAGGCAGAGCAGACTGTGAAGAAGAGTGGAGAATTTATCATGTGCTTAATTGGAACTATGATCAGGCATTAATAGATGTTATTTTCTCAATTCAAGATCTGGATGGTTGTCATCTGAATCTCTTTGTAAGACAGTGTGTCTTCCTATGTAATTGAGCAATGAGCTTTAGGCAGTGTGCCTGAATGCATGTGAATTCCCCATATTTCATTTTCATTATACTTTTCACAGGGTATAATCTTGTGGACTAACCTCCACCATGGTTTTTCCCCTAATAGGGTTTCCACATAAAAAAATCTTGGTGTTATGTGTGTTTTTGATGTGTTGTTAATTCATGTTGTCATTGATATTAATTAGATCTAAGAATAAGATTAATAATTGGAATAATTTTTTGAATTTATGTGACAACTAATTCACCCCCCCTCTCAGTTGTCTACCCTTGTGTTTATTTTGTCTTTAGATTCTTTCTGGCCTGTAATCAACTCATCAAGCATTGTAGAACTAGTCTTGAATTTATCTTCATGACTTCTTGCTTTCTCTAGATCTGATGTCATATTTACCACTTCTTGTTCAAGCCTCATGCATTCATCAGTTTTTTTTTTACCATTGCATTCAGACATTCCTCAATTATTTTCTTTTCTTCCACTTGCACTTTCAGTCTGGTGATGTTCTTATTTTCTTGTTTCAATTTTTCATTGACCTCCTTATGCCTTTCTTTGAACTTTTTGATTTTCTCTCTCAATTTTCTGATGTAGTCATTTTCTTCTTTACTATTTTCCTTCAAATCTCTATTTTTATCTTCAATTTTTTCAAAATCTTCAAGAGAAAATTTGAGTTCTCCATCTTTTTTAAGCATGCAATCTTCTTTTGTGTATCCAATAGTAGGATTCTCTTCTAGAGGAATAGGAAACTTTCTACCAGCCATGTGTTCAATCTCCAAGATCTTCTCAAAGTAGTCAAGTTTCTTCCAAGGAACTAGGCTCTAATACCAAATTTTGAACACTCAAAATACTAAGAGGGGGGTGAATCAATATTCTAGTAAACCATCCAATCATTAACCATCCAATTACCCAAGCATATTTAACTGTTATAAGGAATGAAAGCATGAACAACCCATAACACACACAACACATGAACACCAAGATTTTTACATGGAAAATTGAAAATGGGAAAAACCATGGTGAGGATTATCTCACAATATATTATAACCAGTTATAAGATATTATAGAAAGGCTCACTGTCAGGTAGACTCATTGTCCAAGTGAACTCACTATTCACAGAGAAAAGAAAGATAGAAAGAAGTGGCTTCACAACCAAGATTTGAATTGATACAAAGTGCATCTAACATATGTTAGATTTAATTCATTTGAATCTTAAAACACTGACTTATTACACTTCATCCAACTTAGATTACAAATCTATGCTCTGCTTTACATTAACACAACTTATTTTCTCAACTCTACAAAATTTTGCATCACTACATGTATTCGGATAATGTACACATATTAATTCTATCTCCACAAACTCAAAACAACCTTGTATATATATAAAACTCCATCACAAACATCAATTAGCTAGCCTAATTAGATGTAACCTTAAAATATACAAAACATGCCTTGTCGGCACCTAATTCAAATCAAAATTCCTTCTCACCCAAAACCACATGTGCAAGGCATAATATAGGTTGAAATGGACCTATAATAGCTCCCTCTTATATTTGCATCACACATAATTTAATCCTCATAACTCTTTACATACATTAGGTAATCCAAGCATAGGTCCTAAAAGAAATATACTCCATCTGATCATAACCATAGAGCATCTAGACCTAAAAATGTCATGCCAACTTGAAAATAGAATGTATTGGCATTTGTTAACATTCTCCCAAAACTGCAAGGTCTAACTTAAATCCACGGAGGAGCACAAACCAATTAAGTTATAGCCAATATACAAAAAACTATGTAAACCTTATATGTCAATCTTCTTTTACTTGTATCTTTCAAACCATTTATCCAAATCAAGTGAAATTTTGAATGAAGATTATATTGATGACCAAAAACAACATATTAGAATCATAGAAGTAAATTTGTAAGGGTGAAAAATGCAAACCAAATTACTAGAGGGCTCTGTGTATTAAAACTATCGATGTAGACACTTAGCAAAAAAACTTAACCATTTTTGTGTGTGAATCTTACAAAATAACTCATCTACAATCATCCTTAACACAATTTTTTCATCCATCATGTAGTGTTGACATCAATAAAAACTCATTAATGACAACCTTCATTATTTCAACAAACCATACCCTGCAATGTTGAATATTTTTTTCAGCCAACCCAAAAAGTTCCTTTCAATGAGAGATTTTGTTAATGTCTAAAAAATTTCCTTAGTTCCTTGAATCCAAAATGGCTCCAAAAATATGGATGACCTATATGTGTTTACTCTATATTGATGCTTTATCCTCATGAATTCATCATTGAGTATCAATTTTAAAAAGTAGACAACAAAAACCCACTAAGAGTCTTAAAAATATATATATTAATCTTTTCTCTATCACCTTCCTCATAAATGACATGTGTCTATGCTCAGAAACCATACAAATAGGAGTATTCATGTTGTAGTGGGTAGCTAAATAGATAGGGAGTGATCTAGATAACTTGAGGATCAAATGAGAACCCACATCATATAAAAGCATGTTGAAACTTCAGTCACAACTTAACAAAGAAGAGGGTGGACTAATGAATACACAAATATTCACCAACACTAGATAATCTATGAGCTAGATAAAATGTAAGATAACTAAATACATTAATGAGTTTTCATGCCTTGGGATCCTTAAAGAAGTCTTTTCATTGTTGGTCATGATTCAAATGTAATTTCAATAATCAATACTACCTCTTGATTGATAGTTGAGTTTGAAAGCATATCCACTTCAATTTTGATCTCACGATACACATGATTAATTGTGTAATCATCCAATTCTCCAAGTAATGCTAGAAATGAGGAGAGAAGGCTATTTATCATCAAACAATGATAATATTTCACTCTTATAGCATTTATAATGATGGTTGAATATTGCTTAATATCAATCTTTATTAGGTCAATCTTTTAGCATATTTGTAATACCAAGATGAGATCTTAGATTTTTTCCTTATTTTTCATTCCAAATTTGAGTATCTTAGACATTATGTAAATCACATCCCTATTCCAATCCCTAACAAAACACCCAAACCTAGACTTACATAGATTTTCCTTTGAAGCCCCATTGAAACTTACTTTTTGCCAACCCATTTGAGGAAGGATCCATTTGGCTTCAAATTATATTTTATGGGATTTATCTCTTGAAGCCCTATTAATGGGGGAATAATACAGACTAGTTACAAGTTTATATTTAATAAAATAATTGAAACAAACCATAATGATTTAAAATATGTAAGTATTAGTCCAAATTATTTTATATATCAACATGTTATTAATAGTGTACATTGTGGGTGCAATAATTATTTGAAATATTCATAAACCTATTCTAATTTACATGGAAAAAAATTCTCTCCAATTGAACATAGATTTGAATTAATTAATTGAAAACTAAAACAATTACCATTAATTATCCAAAAATTATATCACAAATATGATTTTTTAATATAATTAAGATGTGCATGAATTCAACTTATAATTAAAAGAGTATATAATTTTATACAACATCTATCTGAAATGGGTATAAATCAAGGTCTTGAAAGGACTATGACTTAAAAAAATTCACAAAGCATTTGTGCACATTATCATTACACAGCAAAGCAAGAGCACCAGTCTCCCCATTCTCAAAACAACTCCTCACCTATGCTTGCAATCAACTGACCACTCAAGATCCTAAATATACTAATTTTGTAAGCTTCCACTCCTCGACCACATCGCTAATAAAACTTTTTCCCTTCCCCATGTCTACTCTTCAAAGGTTTAGTTTTATATAAACACAAATATAATTATACACCGACGATATCATAATTTGGCTATGGAATTTAGTGTTATAACCTGTAAATATCCAGTCCATTTTGGATGGTTTTCAAGATCGAAACAAATATTAATTTTTGATTCATTTGATTTCATTATCAATAATGTTATATAATCATTTCTCTTTGATCACACACACCTCCTTGTAGGGTCCTAAAAATCCACTTAACGAGAGCTAATAGGTGGAGAAGGGAAGGTTGTGTTATTGGAAGAAACTTGCACAACCTCTTATGAAGCTTAAATGATTGTTGTAGGTCAAACAAAAGGTTTAACTGTATGGTCCCATGGGGGGCTTGGTCTTCTATTTTCATGGAGTAGAAGGTTTCATGGGAAAAAAAAAATTGTGCTACAGGATTGATTGGAATCTTTTCCAGAAAAATAGGAGCCCCTACCTTTTAGGAATGAATATTTCAGCTGGTGAAATTGGGGTGGGGCTAGAAATTGCCCCTACAACTTAGGAGTTTTATATGCCACTTGTCTCTCATCTAAAATTTTAAATTCTTATTACTAAATAAAAATGAGAGAATTTTCATTTATTTATTATTTTTTATCAAAGCACTACAGTTCATTCCTTAAATTTTGGAGCTTAAAATTTTAAGCAGAATTACAAGATTAAATTCATGGGACAAAGAACTTTAATATATTCCTAAAAAAGCTAAGCAGCATACGCTGAGATTTTTAAGGAAGCCCCGCTCCATGGGACCTTACCCTAAGAGGCACAAAATTAATTACAAAAGCAATAACTATATTGTTATCAAAGATAGATAATTGTTGTGGGTAGCTACAGTGATGGTTGTAGGTGATTTTCAATAATTTTAGACTCATAAAACATGCTAAAATTGCAAACAAAAATTCACACTTTTAGAACAAAAAATTTATATAATATTTATTGTATCCACACACACGATATTTGAGAACAATGACATGGAAAGAAGTAATAACTAGTTTCATTAACTCAAAAAATATAAATAATTACAATCATTTCACATATTTACAAAAGTTGCAGATAAAATATACAGTCTATTGTCCTCATTGTCCTCTTGTTGTCTACTATGGGCCTCTTTGGCTACTTTCAAAACATTCCTTATGTTGTCCTTTGTTACTCTCTACTACCCTCTTCTATTCCCTTTGTTTTTTGTTGTTCTGACCTCTCTCTCTTCTTTTTTTGTCCTCTTTTTTTTGTTGTTATCTTTTTCCTCTCCAAAAAAATCCCCCAAAATTTTGTAAATTTCTGTCCAAATCCCGTCTAACATGCTGCAACGTCCAAAATATATCATAAATTTCCCCAACTACTCCTTTCTTGGTTGAAAATTCCTGCTCACTTTTTCCCTTTGTCATGCTTCATACTGTTACTCATCAAATGAGCTTATGTGCATGTATTTGTTATCCTCATAAATAAGAAAATATAAACTTTCAAATTTCCAACAGCTCCTACACATAGTAGTGGTTGAGGGAAAAAATACAAAAAGAGATTTAAAAAAACCATGATGCCCCTACATCAAACTACCAGGCTAGAAAATTTGTGAGCCCCTACTCACTATGAAAAAACTCTATATTTTTGTGGGTTAAAGGTCATGTTCTTGCAGGTCAATAACTTTGTCATCTTTTGCTAACTGGTATGATTCTAGCTTTGTTGGGCTTATCCACATTGCATCCTCCATTGGTATACCCTTCCATTTCACTAAATACTCACTATACTCCTTTCCCCTTATCTTCCTAATCACTCTAGAATATAAAATATCTTCAATTTCCTCTTGTTCTCGCTTGGGTAGCTACTATATCCACTTTTAGACAATGTTTATCCTTTTCTTGCTGCTATGATGTCTCCCCCTCATAATAAGTATGCAAATCTAAAACATTAAAAAATGGGTGAGATTTTCAAACCTTTAGGTAGCTCCAATTCATAAGCATTTAGTGAAAACTTCTTGATGATCTTGCATGATCCAATCTTCTTCCATTAGAGCTTGCTATAAGTATGGCTAGGAAATTTTTCCTTTCGTATATGTGTCAATACCATATCTCCCACTTCAAAATTCTTTTCTCTCCTCTTCAAATCAGCTTTCTCTTTATACTATTGGCTGCTCCAACTGAGTTTTTCTCTTACTTGTTAGTGTAAATCTTGCATATGTTTGGAAAACTCTTCTCTTTCATTATGATGGTATAGATCAGTCTTGGAACATCTCTTGAAATTTTTTCCATTGAATTCTTCATGTATTAGACCTGGAGATACATTTTTTTGTTTTCTTTTTCCTTCTCAAGTTTCCTCCACAACTAGTTTTCAATTCGGCAAGCCAAAGTGACTAGTTTTGGATGTGTTAGAACTTCTTTCATCTAGGGCCATTTTGATTTCTAGTGTTACTCCAAATATGAACCATTTAATTTTCTACTTATCAATTAGTGGTTCTTCCAACCTCCTAGTTATTTCTTTAAATCTCTCATCAAATTTAGTTATAGTTTTATCTTCACTTTTTATAAGTTCTTTGAGTTTTCTTACCCCTTTGGTAGGTAGTTCTAGAGTTCAAAAATTTGCTAAAAAATTCTTGTTTTACCGCATCCCATTCTTTTTCATTCTCTAAAAAATTTTCAGTAACATTTGAGAGCATCACTTCGTAAGGAAGTAATAAAATTGAACAATTTAGTATTGTCCTTAGTTATATTTTGTCTTTGCCACATTGATTCTAGAATGAAGATATGTTTTGTAGCCTCATTGGTGTCCTTTCCAAAAATGGGTAGCTTCTTAGAGGTATTAGGGTATGATTCCTCTTCACAATCATTGTCTGTATTTCCTACATATGTTTTGAAGAACTACATTCCTAGGGTCACTATGTTATTTTCCTCACCTTCCTATTATCTTGTGTCTTGCTCACTTAGGATGTGAACATCTATTGCTTTTTTGGAAATCCTTCTTGACTTTAATGGCATTAAGGGTGACTCTTGGTCCAAGGGTTATGTTTGTTCAAAATATCTTTTCATTCTTGAAGATTTCCTTTTGTTAGTAAATTTTATTTGATTAGTTAGTGTTGTTACTTCACCATATGTTGTTAAACTCACAGGATCCAATCTATTTTCTACAAAATCCTCTCGTATTTTTAGAATACTCTGAGTTACCAAATCATCTAAGTATTTTGCATCAACTTGTTGATCGTGTTTTCTGCACAATAACAGCCAGATGGAATATAATATCCTATCTCTCTTGAAAGGTAAAACTCTATCGGCAAGCCTCAAGAGATAACCCCAAGGTATCTAATGTCAAGTCTTGACAGTGCATAAACAACTCAGTAACAAAATGTGAAAATGTTGGTAATCACAATGGGACCTTACTACAAGCAAATGTTGAATCAATTTTATCAGATCTAACAATCTGATGATGCTTCAATCCTAGTTTTAACCCATAAATCAAAGAAATGAGAAAAGAATAAGGGTTTCAGAGAGATTTCTAAATCTAATACTACTCCTAAGATTAACAATGAAAGCAACCAGTACTCAAAACGGACCAATCCTTCAAGACTGATTTCTACTTGACCAAGATAAATCTACAATCTCCCAGAAAATGGTGCAATCTTCTGAGGTGTTAAGATTTTCAAATCGTAAACCTTCATTCAAATAACCCTATTATAGTTAAAATGAACAAATCTTTACAATCGAACTTAAGCATATGGAATATGAAGTCTAGGCTAACTTTGCAAAGCAACTAACAATCAGTTTGTTGCGAAAAGTGTGGACTGAAGGATTGTTGCAACATTCAAGCATTGAATCACAAACATTATTGAATCAAATATAATCTAAACATTAACCTTCTCAAAGCAATTTTAATGATGGAATAACTAGAACCATGCGAAACAAAAGAAACAAGTATGGCAACAAATCACAATGTCATTTATTGTATTCAAATTGTTCACTGTAGCAACAATTCTAGCTTTCTATTACAATATTTGCTTGAGGGAAACTACCTACTAACTTACTCTACTTCTAACTAGCTCTGCTCTATGTTCTAGTTACAAATTCTAACCTTCTAACTATTTTCAACTATTCTAACCCCTTACAAATGAGGCGACATGCCCAATATATAGAAATCCCCAAAAATCTGTCGACTAGGCAAGGGTTTCGCAACAATAACTCAGCACAACCACTTGACCAAGACAATCTTTGAAATGAGTCAAACCGGAAATAAATGCACGTCCCGTCCAAATCGGCCTGAGATCCGCTGTGCAGCTTGGACGACACATGGGAAGATAATAGGGAAGCACAAATCAAACTATAGCCCATCATTAGCTCTCTTCCCTATCATCGATGCGCTGATCTGACTCCTCATGTAGCTTCAAGAACGCTGCATCTAAGTCATCCATAGGTGGTACTGGCAGAACCCTAAGTCGCCTCTCAATGGATGCAATCTTGTCCCTTGAGTGCTTGACCAACCTATCCCAGTCTACCTTATATGTCACATGCTTATCAATAACTGCGAGGTAGGTGGCTGCATCATCTAGTTGGCACTCTGAAATAGAACCATCATCAAGTGGTGCATACACATCATGCCACCATTCTCTCAACTATTCTAGGCTCAAGTACTTGGGTGCAATATTTCTTCTTCCCATCATGATTTCAAAGAAGGCGACAAAACCATTTTAAACCCTAGTTAGGGTGTCATCGATCTGCTTCCCTCGTTTGTGAATCTTTTTTAGCACCTTCTACCTAATTTACAGTGCCTCAAACCATTCTGACGGTTCGGTAGCTCTAGAAGAAGGAAGAATCTCGTTGCTTACCAACCTGTCCCGGGTGTACTCCATTAGAGTTCTAGTTTTCTACAGGAGGTCTGTATCCTCCTTATCTTGTGCCAACACCTGTTTCAACCACTCAATCGCCATAATAGCATCCTTCCCAGTTGACAAAATTTCCTTAATAGTTTTGCCACCCTTTTCTTGCACCCCTTTCAACCAATTCATAGTGGCCAGAGTGGAAGCTTTCATCTTTTCAAGCTCAGTTATGGTCTCCTGAGGTAGAGGATTGGTAGCAGAGGAAGATGGATTAATGGCCTGCAGTGGTTTCATCAATTCCTCCAAGCACCTTTTGAGATTTTCATTTCTTTCTTTAGTTCCTGCCTGGTTTTCACTTCCCTTCTCAATCTATCCACCAAAATTGCACTAGAGACCTCATAGTCCTCAATATCCTGCTCAATTGACGTAGGCCCAAGATTAAAAGTCTGTATATTATAATCATTTCCAGCCACATCATCTTTGTTTTTATCTAGAACAGGGGTAGCAATATGAACCACCTTGTTATGTGCCTCATCTCTCTCAACCCATGAGATCACCCTAGCCTTCTTCTTGCCTTTATCTTTTCCAATCCTGGCTAGTAGTGCATCCCAGTTTGGTGGACTATCCTCCACTACTACCTATTTTCTCCTTATCTCTTTCTCCAGCCAATTAGGGACAGTAGACTCCAATTGCACCCTGATCTGCCCCACTTCCTCCTCCTGCTGATCTCATGCTATTTCCTCATTCAAATTTTGTTCATCAGGAGTCTCATCTTTCTTACTTTCTTCCTCTTCAACATGCTCTTCTTCATGCGCAGGCGAGGGAACCTTTTCTGCTTCTTCCTCCCTTGGAGGAGATTCAACTACCTCATTCCTAACAGGAGAATCTGCATGAGCAACCATAGGGGACTGCATTATCTTTTCAATCTCTACCTCTACACTGTGGAGTTCCCCTTCATGGAATTCCTCACCTTTAGCATCTAGATCCTCATCAATCTCCTTTGTCTTACCTAGTTCACTTTGGGTTTTATGAGTGAGAGGGACATCATCCTGCTGCTCCTCATGAGAAGCCACTAGAGGTAGGTCAGCCCTAGGCATACTATCCCTAGGAGAAGGAGTCCTAGACTTCCTCGCATACACTTTGGCCTTCTCCCCTAAGCTTTCAAGATTTATCACTGGTGGGGAAACTTCTTCCCCAACCTTGGAAGCAACCTTCTCTGATAGTTTGACAATTCTTTTCCTCTTCAACATAGGAGCATCAACCTCAGGACTCTATTCTTTGACGTCCTTCTATTCAGACCTTTTAGTTCTTGTCCCCCTCTTAGCCTTTGGCCTTCTCTATTTCTCTGTCTCTTGGACCTCTGCTTCCTGAACACCTTTTGTCTTGATCTTGGATGTGGAGTCCAGTTTGCTTTTACCTTTAGGATCTTGTTGCCCTGTGGACTCCTCAGAAGTGGAATGGGAATCTAAGTCTCCCATCAGGTTATAAGTGCATTTCACTCCTTTATTTTCCAATTCCCACATAGTGTGCTTGAGCCACATCTTGGTAACTTTGAGAACTAGATCCATCAATTGCTTCAATTTTGTTTACTCCTCCTCTAACCAATCCACATCACCAATTGGTTTTCCCCTTACCACTTCATAGGCATGATCCTGGATTAAGTCCCCATCATCCTCCAATTGATCAAGCACCACCCTTACATTATACAATCGGACCACATCCACTGGAAGCTGAGAGATTTTCTTCTTTCTAACCTCATATTCATCACCACAATTGGCCCAGTAGTCTTCTAAATTAACCTTATGGCAGTAGTCTCTACTCGCCTTCTTTTGAGCTTCTCACATGATGTCAAATCTGGATCTCTCGGAGTGGAAAGACAAGCCAAGAGTACTCATTTCTTCTTGTGAAGCTTGGGCAGAACCAATGGAAGGAAAAACCTCACTAGTGCCAATCCTTAGGGGAAAATCCCCACCAAGTCCTGTCTTGTGTTTGTCCTTCTTGACAATGGCATCGAAGTCACAAATCTTCCTGTGACTTCCAACAATATGATGTGATCAGTGGGGTACCTTGGAAGTCTATATGTGGCCCCTTGACAACCGTCAATCTGAATGTAGGAGAAGGTTGGGAATTGAATAAACCAAGCTCCATACTTCTTAATGAGATCTTTGGCTTGATCTAAAATTCTGACATGCTCTGCTTCTTGAAGCATTCTGGTGATATGCATGGTAAATGCATCATTTTCCCTCCTATAGTTTGAACCTCCCTAGTGCAACTGAGGGAAAACTTCATAGATAATATCCTACCCAAAAATTCCTCTTGTATCCAATCCTCTATAGGGGTGGAATCTAGCCAGTGCATAGACCAGATATGAGGTCATTGTGAAGGTCTTTGTCTACAACACATTGGACAACTGCTTGTGAATTACTTGGCTAATGACCCCTGCCCAATGGTAGTCAACTTTCTCATGTTCCATCCTTACAATCGCATGGCACATCCAATTTTCAAACGTACCAGCAGTCCTCAAACCAACCACCCTGCTAAGAAAGGTGATGGCATCATAGTATTCCTTCTTGAATTTTTCTTTGAACAACTACTTGGACAACTTGGAATAGTGGGACTTGGGCTTCTCCAGCCAGGAATTGATCAGCTACTGTGACTTCACGGTCTAGTCATCATAGAACTCCTGAGCTGAATCAATGGTGAATCCCACCACATGAGATCTGTCTGGCATGTCGAAGGTTTGGGCAATGGAGACCGGGTTGAGATTGGCAACAACCCTCCCTTGAGGACCAATGATCCTCTATGTATCCTGATCGTAGTGCCTAGCGCACTCAAGGACTGGCTCGTAGCATTGCACTGTAGAAGGGAAACCGGCAATATGTGACAATCCTAATTCCATCATTCTTCTAGTCACCAAAGGAGGATCCTTGGTTGCCACCCTTGCTTTAAATTCCTCATAGTCCCATAGGCCAACATTCGTATCAGTGACTTCTAACCAGACAGACATGATCTTTCTTTCAGGAACCTTGCTCTTAATGTCCAGCTTGATCCTCTCTGCATCGGATAATGAGGAACCAGTTGTTACCTTACTTGATTCAACCTGCATTCAATATGAAAACATAATGAAAACCACAGGAGAGCAAGGTTAATCCATCAAAACACCACTGGAATGCATCTCTCATATTCAAGGTGTCATTAAAAATCATATAAAATCACCATAGCAAATTTTGGGTTTCAAGACCATCCACAGAATCTGAGCTAGAGAGAAATTTGGGAAATTCTAGACCAATCAGATTCCAGCAAAAAACCCAAGAAACACCTACTTAATCATCAAATGTCATCATTTTAATCAATAAATCACCTGAGAGGTTCAAATATGACATGAAATAATCATCAAATGCATCACAAATTATAAACAGATTCAATTATTTCATGTTCCTTTACATTTCACCAAATTTCGGGGAAATTCATGAGGGACGGATTTCTACGAAAAATGAGTTAGATGGGAGTCTTCAGAAAATTAGGGAAACAACAGATTTCAGAGAAATCCGAACTTGACGGAAATTTGCGGCTTAGGCACAATCCCGGGCCAATGGAGATTCCCAGAATGAAGGTTTTAGCAAGAGTTATGAGCTCACCGAGAAGTCTCGGCGACTTCCGGGAGTCACGCCGAAAGCAGCAACCAGAATAGGTTTCACCAAGAGTCAATTGTTTCGATGTAATATCTTGGTGAAAAGGGACATAGAAAACATATCAGTATGAGCGAAGGGTGGTCGGGGTAAGGTCTTGGTGAATTCATCTTGTCTCACCAACCATCAGAGTTTAAACGATCACCTCGGCCAGACTCAAGTTTTCGATATGAAGTCCCAGCAACTATGTTATGTGTTTCACCGAAAGTGAAGATTTTGACAAGAGTAGGATATGTTCAGTGAAAGGTCTCACCAAAAGAGAAAGTCCCAGTGGCAAAATGAAAGATCGGCAAGACGAAAGGAACCCACTATGAGCTCTTGGTGATGAGGTTTGTCTTGCCGAAAGAAAGATTTTCGGTATGAGAACTACGGTGTCCTGGCAACTAAATAAAAACTCACAAAGGGATTTGGCGAGAGTGAAAAGTGCTCAGTGGGAGGTCTCGCTGAAAGGGAGGATGTCTTGGAAAAAATATGGCTATCAGTAAAGCTACTAAATCCCATTGTGACCTCTTGGTGATAGGGACTTTTCTTGCCGAAAGCAAGTATGAGCAAGCATGTCGATAAGACATCTCCTCGTGGGGTGAGGTCTCGGGGAAAGTAAAAGTCTTGCCGACTGATATGCATGGAGGATATCATCGGTGTAAAAATGATAATGTCATAGTGATCCAACATGAACCTAGGAAGACCACTTCGGTGAACCTCAAGGTAGTTGATATGATATCTCAGCGATCTTGAATGGTCACAACGAAGGGAATCCGGAAGGGATAGAGAGTCCTGATTTCATCCAGACACTGAACCAACTAAGGATTTCAAAAAATTTAACTTAGGGCAAGTCTAGGATGGACCTCTCATGAATTTTCCTTACATTCTAGGTCAATCCTAAGATGAAATCACCTAATATGGCATTGCCCTAGGTCCGAACCCTACCCATCCACCATTAGCACACAGGCACATTCAAAATTTAGTTGTTTCCACTGTTGAGTCATCACTATGGTTTACTAATTATTCCTAGGCGAGATTCATTAAAATGTAGATGGACACATGAACTCAAAACTTGCCTAGGAGATGACAAAGGACGCAATACCAACCAATCCTAGCACAAAATAAACGCATACGTAGGAATTCAAATACCAACACGCCATTCATAATTCAATTCAAAGTAGAGCAATCAAACACATACCATTATAAAGTAGGAATTGGTCTCAGAAGTAGCAAACGCAAAGCCCAAGGGTGACCACAACAAACACAGGCGATAACGCACTAGAAATTCCCACCAAACGAGACCAATTCAAACCCAAACGCCCTAATCAAAGCCAAAAGCTCAAATAAAAAACTCCAAGGATGCGGCTCTCAACTTAGACAATAGCAAATAATGAGCACAATGGCACAAAAGATCCCAAAATCAAGTTAAATACCTTTCTCAGGGCATGCATGGAGCCATTAATGCAGTCGATAAGACAGTCAGAGAAGGAAATCGGGAATCTAATGATAGGGCAGAATCCGAGAAAATCTGGACCACGCAGAAATCCATGAAGACCAAAATTTCCCGAGCAACCAGTGTTCAGCCGGAGACCAAGCAGGATCCGGGAAAATCTGACCAGGGCGAAAAATCCCAAATCAGGGAAAAAGCCCAAAATTCATCTAGAACTTAAGATTTTCAATAAATAGCTTGGGGGAAACACCTAGGCAACCTAAAATAAATGATTTAGACACATTCCTAGGTCAGACAAAACCTCAAAAGAAAGGTCCAAAACACCAAAACCGAAGCGGAAGAGGGTCCCTGCTTACAATGGGGTGTGCGTGTGAAAAATTGTACAACACAACTGTTATTGTTCAAATATTTTGTATAGGGGTAATCATCGGTAACCAATCCTCATCTATCTTTAATTTAATGTTTTCTCAATATAGATAAGTAGTCGATGTTCTGGTTATGTGTGGTGTTATAATTCTTGTAACTTCTTGTTCTAAATCCTTTCTAGTTTCTTTGTAATCTTCGATTTCTCCCTTTATATTATGTATAATTTGACTTATTCTATACATGCTAGAACTTATTTGTGGTATCTCCTTCCTTGTTTCCTTGGTTGTTTCAAAAATGGTGCACTTATTATCACCCACAATTGTGCACTTAGAAGCACCCTCAGTGGCACACTCATCCTCTTCATTCATATTTTGTATTGCTATATCTTTGTCATGTTCTCTTTCTCTCTTTTCTTCTTCTTACA
The DNA here is from genome assembly GCA_007258455.2 of Sequoia sempervirens. Taxonomy (NCBI): domain Eukaryota; kingdom Viridiplantae; phylum Streptophyta; class Pinopsida; order Cupressales; family Cupressaceae; genus Sequoia; species Sequoia sempervirens. The sequence goes on from VDFB02085589.1 coordinate 45,092, forward strand.
TCCTTCTATGATATTTTTTTTTTTATCTTGATTTTTTTTCAACCTTTTTTCTTTTGTGTTCATTTTCATCAAGCCAACTTAATTCTTTCAATAAGCTCAAATTTCCTTTTGTTATCTCCTTTTCCATATTTTTTTATCTATATTTCCATTGATCCTTATATATCCCATGGTTAGTTTAAATTTTGAGCAGTTAAATATTTTCAGGAATCTTTTAAGGTTCCTCCCTCCTTTCCCTTTTTCATCCCTTAAGTGCCTACCCCTCTCTCACAAGGGTAGTACCTAAATTTGAGTCTGCAAAAAAAAATCCTTGTCGTTACTATCCTCTTTTTCAACTATCATTGCTTCTTTTTCTTACCTTGTATTTTCTTTAGTTCTCACTCTAGGGTCCTTGTAATGGAACCAATGTTGGAAAGAGGAAATGGGGAATTACGGTCCGAAGATGTGTACCATGATATCCCTTATGTAGTTAGTTTATACCCCAAAGGATAAAGTGAGGAAAGAGTATTTAGGGAAACTATATCTAACTACATTCCATATGTAACTTAAATAAGAACAATAGACATCTATAGCAAATATATTTCTCAAACCCTTATAACTCTCTCTCTCTATATATATATATATGAAAAATACAATGGTAAGTCTGAGTCACTTTTGCAGAAAAATTTGGAATATCGTTCTAGAAATCCTAAAAGAAATTTCAAGAGTAGAATAAGAAGAATATCTACAACGATCTATTAGAAAATTCATATCCACAACACATCAGCGAGTTAGTAAGATGTTTCATGTTTAATGTTTATTATTATTGTGATCACTAACACTTGCAATATTTTCAAGAAACCTTCAATTTCTCCTTGTATGTGATGAGAAAATTGACTTCAGTCCAACAAGGAATGCATATCTGAGTGGTAAGTTACAACTGTCATTTGACATTCATTTTTAGTTATTTGTCTCTTCTCTCCATAGAGATCACAATTTATATCATTGTCATGGTAGCTATTTGTGGAGGTGAAAACACCAAAATTGGGTTTGACTGAGACAAACCCCTATACAACACAACCCTTCTCTCCATGCCCTTCTTGCCTATTACATTTTTAAAGTTGATTCAAGTGGGTTGGATACCTCAAGACTTCAAAACCCTAAGACAATCATTCAAGCATCTTCTCTTATCAAATTAGGGAAAGTTGAATTATTCACAAACTATCAAACTTCAAAACCTGATAATGATAGGAAAAAAATTGCAGACTATGATGCTCCTATATAGGTTATGAGACTCTAAAAATATTCATTTCTAGATTAGGGTTCCCTCACCCTTGTTCAACCAATTTTGCATTAGAATTTTATGTCAAGTTCCCTCCTCTCTACACTTTTCAACCCTACTCTCTATTTTTGTACTTTTATTTTTTATTTTCTATATTCTATGATAGTTTGTCTCTAAATAGTATTATTTTATCTAGTTTACAACATCAATTATTACATCCACATCACATCAATCCAAAACTTACAACAAAAAGGGGACCAAAACCTTGACCAACTATTTGGGATCTTCCTTGAGGATAGCAACCAAATAGTTTCTCTTGGTTACTTTTGTGTCTGTCAATGTTGATATGGAATGTGTGATTTAGGTTAGCCATTAGCCTTAGATACCATTTTACCATCTCATAATAGATATAATTTTTTTATGGTGATCTTATTGAATGCCCAAAAATTAATACAAATACACCAAGTCTCATCCTTCTTAATCACAATAAAAATTAGTGATGAAACAAAGAAAATAAGGGTATCCTAGGTCTACTATGTAAACCTAGAATTGGAATGGTTTTTTGTTAAGTTGGTGTGGGGGTGGTATTTTCTTATGTTTCATTAAGATGGAGATTAACAAGGTGGGTAGATTGACTTTCAACCATGAAAGTGAGACAAACATACCTGAATCTTCATCCTATTAAGGATTAGAATTATTTGGAATTGATTTTCTATGATTAATCTAATTAAACCATATGACCTAATATGAAAATGTAAGATCTTGACAATGCATAGACTGAAACAATAATTTTCAAGTAGATTTGGAAAGTGTAGAGTACTATGTACCTATCATCGGAAGTTGGGTCTAATCATTGTAGCAGGACTAGGTCACCCTAGGGTGGGTCTTTGTAGACACTTTTTCTCTATTTTTGGGGTCCTTTGATGACATATTTGAGCTTTTGATTTTCAATTGTAATTTTTTTAGAAAATTGTCAAATAATTCTATAGTTGAGTTTTCGTTTATCGCAAAGATGTAAAGCTTCAAATGAAAAAATGATAAATTTGTCTTCAAGCTTCCCTCAATCCTCTTCAAACCTAAAACCTGAACATTCAAAGAGAGGGAAAATATTGGGGCATTTAGGGGTTTTCCTTAGTCAAACCCCGTGTAAGTGTTTCCACTTCCATAATGATAATGTCAATGATACAATGATAATGGATAGGAAGGAATGATGAAAATACAAAGTGTTGCAACTCACCACCCTTCAATGGCTTCCTTGAAGGATTGAAGTTATCCACATCACTTGAAGGTCTTGTATCTTTCTTTCTTGATGGCTTGAATGCTTTGGAGATCTATAAAAGTGTTAGCCTTCACGAAATAATGATAACATGAACACACATGAACTCACATAAGATGTTAAATGATGTTAGGATCTTGAATTATTGCAATAAAGCTCTAAAATGTTTCCCTTGAATTTCACCTGAATGATCTTGACAATAGTTTTTGCTCTATGAATGCTTGTTATATTTCAAATGATACAATAACTAGGTATTTATAGGCATTTCTCTAATTTCTTGAGAATTAAATCTCGATAGCCGACATTTTTAATTTGAATTTTGAATGTTAAAATGGCCACTCCAACATGTCCAAAATTGGTCCCTGATAGAATAGGGGGACCCATTCACCCTTGGGAAAATGGATCCTGACCTTATTCTCCAAGACATTAAGTATCGGGGGGGAAAAATATTCATTGGATGCATTTGTTCAATGCTTTCACTTTCTTAGAAAGTGGTAAAAATGGGCTATAGAATGCATAATTTGGGAAATTAGGGACCCAATTAGGCTCAATAATTTAGGGGGGACAAAACATAGTGTGAAATTGTCAAGGGTGAAAATTTACAATGCTACAAGTGAAGCACAAGGGGAGGTGCTTGGTTTAATGAAATCTTTGAACAATAAATCCTCCCCATGACATTAAGTAAATCCTCCCTTGGGAAAATGGGTCATGGCCCTATTCTCCAAGACATTAAGTATCGGGGGCAAAATATTCATTGGATGCATTTGTTCAATGCTTGCACTTTCTTAGAAAGTGGTAAAAACCAGCTATAGAATGCATAATTTAGGAAATTAGGGACCCAATTAGGCTCAATAATTTAGGGGGGGACAAAACATAGTGTGAAATTGTCAAGGGTGAAAATTTACAATGCTACAAGTGAAGCACAAGGGGAGGTGCTTGGTTTAATGAAACCTTTGAACAATAAATCCTCAATAATTCTTTTGGTTTCATCACTTTGTATAATTGATTTTTTATACAATGGGGCATTATTCCAAGAGATTTAGCAAAAAAAATCTCAATAGTGTGATTGGTTTCTCATTTCAAGGGAAGTGTCTTTGGCTTTTGAAAAAAAATTGAATATGTTTACAATAATTTATCATGAGTAGCTTGTGGTTTGGACACAATATATTTTTCTTTAAATAATCATTAGATTGTTTTCTTATAAAATTAATGAAAGGTCTTGTTATTGACTTATAGCCTTGTGTGCCTATCTATAATTGATTACTAAATTAGTGTTCCTTTTAGTATATTTAATTAATAATTTCTTATTATCTTGTTTGTGTAATTAAAGGCATCATAATTAGCCTTCCTATCATATTGGCAAGGCTTACCTACTAACAAATCATATCAATCCATATTGGTCACATCACATGTGACCTTATTAAGGAAATTGAGACCAAATTCAAAAGACATGATGTATGTGTGTGTGATATGTGAGGAAAGCTAATGTCCTTCCCTCCAATTGGATATGGATGAAGGTTTGGATCCATCGGTAAATATATTTTTTTGACAATGGACTTTGCAATCAATTGCTTTGCAATCCAATATTGATGATACAATCCATAGAGAAATGATTTGTAAAGTGAAAATGAGTGACAAAAAAATTAACTCCCCCTAAAAGAGAATGATGGTTCATCAAGGTGACCTTATTGATTATACCTTTCAACTCTTCATATGTCCTATTATCGCCAAAATACTCAACGAGATCATTCTTATTTTTACAATTAAGAAATTATATAATAAAGCTCTTTTTCAATTTAAAGCATTCAAACTTTTTTGTGACCCTTCTTACAATAATTATAAAATTCACTAGATTTCTTACCATTGAAATAAAGAGAATGATATGACAAGGTATTTTTCTCTTTAGAATTTTTTTGGTTACATGGCCAAGAATTCAAGGCTTTGAGGGGGCCTATAGCAAATAAAGGTCAAGATGATTGAGATTAAGCAACAAGTTTTTTTCTACTAGTTGTGCCCAATTGAATGTATCATCTAGTGTTGCAAGGGTAGTGTATTTCAACTCCCAAAAAATATGTTCTTATAGTCCACTCTTGAACTTTAACATGATCTAATCAGCTAGATCTCGCACTTGGAATAATATCCTCAATTATTTTAGCTCATAGATATAATATTGCACAAATATTTGATATCCTTGTCACAAAAAAATAAAATTTATATGTAGATCTTGATTGTAATTGGAAAGATATAATGTATTCTTCAAAATTATGACAATTTGATCCCATGTGTCAATAGGATTTTAATCATTTGGAATTTAGTTGCCAAGAGCTTAGTGACACTAGAAAGCTTCAATTTTGTAAAGGGGACATTTTCATCATTGGGGACTTGGTTGTATTCGAACCACATCTCCATGTTAATGATCTAGGTGTAGAGGACTTCAAGATATCAAGATCCATCATAGATTGTGACCTCACATTTGGTTGGATATCGATGCCATTCAAGGGAAAGAAGCATCTAAAAAATGATTCCATTGACCTTATCAGTCAATATAGATACCACTCCCATTAGTTGGACAACACTTAGCCAAATAAGTAGCCATGTTATTATGAATTAGAGACAATAAATACTTTATGCCTATCAACAATAAAATGTACAAAAAATATAGGCAAACATGCTACTAGACTCAAGATTGATGAAAATAAATTTTAAATCAAGAGATTAATTAAATCTAGATTAAAAAAAACACTTTATAGGGATACTTGAGACACTATTACACACAATGCGAAAAAAATTAGAAGAAAAATACCGATGGTTTGAAAGATATTAAATTAATTAAAAAATTGGTAAATCATGAAAATAATTAAAATGAAAGTTTTGGAAATGTTGCAACAAAAAAAATTGTAGGAGACTTTATAGGATTATTGTAATATTTACTAACTAGCCTAACCCAAGATACAAATGACTGAAGGAAGGAAAATACAAAAATATGAGAAAGGATAAAATGTATTCCTCTCAAGGATGCAAAGCTTTAATGAGCTTAAGAATTGAGATTACAAAGGAAATGCCTTGGTTATATAGGCCAAGGGGAGAGATAGGATGTAATCAGATTATGACAAGTGTTGTCATCGTATGAGGTGTGACAACTCAGGTCATTAAAGATCAACCACTTTATCCCTATGTAAAGTTAAGCTAGTGTGAATATGACCTATGTGGAGAACTAGCTAGGAAATTAACTAGTTAGATAAAGTACCCCACTCACACTAACACCCCTCCTTAAGTGCAACTTAGGGAGAAGTATACAATGCAAAGATGTAAATATGGGTCCTAACTACTAGGACTAAGAGGTAGCCAAATAAAAATAACCTCTCAATGATAAAAGGAGAAAACCTGGTGGGAAAAAAATCCCTCCCATGAGAGGTTGAATGACGAAGGTCTAAGTGACCCCTCAGAAGACATTTCCCTCACCCCTAAGAGAGACCGAAGATGAACATATTTTCTCTCAGTGAAGGGTTTGGTGAATGTATTTGCAACCTTATTTGTTGTAGGATAGTATCGCAAATCAATGGCCTACTCCAAAATTAGCTCCTCGAGAAAATGCATATGGATCTCAATGTGTTTGGTTCATTGATGATGAACCAAGTTCTTCAAGATCTGGATGGAACTTTGGTTGTCACAATAGATGAATGATGGATTTTGAAAGGTGACACCAATTTTAGTGAGGATATTCTAAAGCCAAATAGCCTCAGTGGTAGCATTGATAGCCCCCTAATACTCAGCCTTAGTTTAAGAAAGAGCAATGGCATGTTGCTTCTTTCTCTACCAACAAATGGGACCGAAACCATAGTGAAAACTATAACCGAAGGTGGACTTACGATCATTAATATCATCAACCCAATTAGAATTTGTGTATCCAAGTATTTTTGAACTTGTGTTTGTTGCATAGTGAATCCCATACTGATGAGTGCCCTGGATGTAGTGCAAGATGCATTTGGCAGCTTTCTAATTAAGCTCATGTGGTTCTGTCATGAAGCGCAAATTAATGCCAACTATAAAGGAAATGTCTAGGTGAGTATGATTCAAGTAGATGATGAGGCTACCAACAAGTTGACGATACAAAGTAGCATCAACTAGGGGTGTGGAACATTTTTCCTCAAGCTTAACTCTAGACAAAAAGGGAGACGGTGTGGGATTACAATCGACCATATGAAAACATGACAAAAGATCAAGAGAATACTTTGGTTGTGCAAGTGAGATCTAGAAGAGTTCTGAGTGATCTCAATCCCAAGAAAGTAGTGCAAGAGACTCAAGTCAGTCATGGAAAAATTTTCATAGAAAGAAGTCTTGACAGTTGAGATGATGGAAGAAGTGCTCTTAGTGACAATCAAGTCATCAACATAAAGAGCCAAGAAGAGAAGAGCATCTTCTTGCCACAAGATGTAAAAATTAAAATTTGAGTGGCATCTAGAGAACCCAATGGAGAGAAGAAAGGATTCCATTTGCCATACCAAGCTTGTGGAGCATATTTGAGGCCATAGAGAGACTTCCTTAGTTTACAAACTAATGAAGAATCTTGAAAGAATCCTTGTGGCTACTCCATATAAATTTCTTCATATAGATCTTCATGAATAAATGCACTTTTCACATCCATTTGATGTACAATGAAACCATGAGTTGTAGAAATAGCAAGTAGCAAGTGAATGGAGTTCATTTTGGCAATAGGGGAAAAGATTTCAATGTATTTAATACCTGGTACTTGAGAGAAACCTTTAGCCACAAGTCATGCTTTATATTTGTCAACTGAGTCATCCGCTATAAATTTGGTTTGATAGATCCACTTACATCAAACCAATTTTCTTCCCTTAGGAAGCAGAACAAGATCCCATGTTTTTTTCTACATTAAAGAGTTGTACTCTTCCTCCATTGCAGAATCCCACTCAACAATACCAAATGCTTCACAAAATGGTTGTGGATCTGAAGATATGGCAATGAGGAATGTGAAATGTCGTGATGTTGTGACCGAATCATCCTATTATTTGAAGGATCCCCAACAAGATCATCTGTAGACTCAAGTGTTTGGTGAGCTCGAGGCATGGTAGGGGATGGAGGAGGAGATTTTGAACTCTATGAAGAGGAAGATGAAATATCATGATCAACTTGATGACTAGCAAAAGTTTGAGGAAAATCCTTGATGTCAAAATCCTCTAAATCCACTGTGGAGGAAGGAAGAGTAGAGGATGAGCTTGAAGAGCTTTCCTCAAATTGCACATTGCACTCAATGAAGAGCTCATGTGTTTTAGGATCCATGAACCGATATCCTTTGACACCATTAGGGAAACCAACAAAGATAAAAGGCCTGCTCTAAAGTTTCAAAGCCTTGTGCTTCTCTGAGGGAATATGTGCCCATGTTGGGGAGCCAAAAACTCTAAAGTTCCCCACAATAGGTTTCTTGCCACACAAAGCTTCAAAGGGAGTGATTCACTTTAATTCCCTATGTGGAACTCTATTTTGGATGTGAGTAGCATAGTTGATAGCTTATACCCAATATGCAGGTGCAAGGAAGCGAGCATGGATCATGCAGCCAGCCATCTCTTTCAAGGATCTATTTTTTCTCTCAGCTACACCATTTTGTTGTGGTGTGTAAGCAATAGTATTTTGAAGATCAATCCCTTCAAGAGTACATAATTTCTCAAATCGATGGTTCACATATTCTCTTCCATTATCAATGTAGAGAATTTTGACACACTTTCCATATTGCTTCTCAACACGAGCTTTAAACTCTTGAAATATATCAAAGACTTCTACTTTGTGTCAAACTAGACCCATGTATATCTAAAATATTTAGTAATGAAGGTGATAAATAATGAACCTTACTGAAAGATAATGATGGAAAAGGACCCGCCAAGTCACTATGAACCAATTCACTTATGAAGCCTTCCCTTTGTCAAACTTGTCCTCAGGATGTTTTCCCAAGGCACAACCTATACATACACCATTAGAAAAAATTATTTGAGGAAGACATGTGACCATATTCTATTGAGTTGTTGAAGATATCGGTAGTCAAAATGGCCAAACTGCTCATGCCATAGTTTTCTCACAGAATTTGAATGGGTGAGCAATGCAGTGGAATGTGAATTAGGTAAAAAATGGCATAAAGCATACAAGCGAGACTCGTGATTTTCTTTACCAACTACAAGGAGTGAATTATCTTCAAGATTCATAATACTGATAGAATCTAGAGTGAATTCAACTTTTCTACCATTCTGAGTGATTTGGTAGACAAAGAGAAGGTTGGCTGGTAGATCAAGCACACAAAGGACATCCTCAAATGTACCATTTCCACCATCAATTGAACCCTTCCCAATTACATCCACTGGAGAATCATCCTCGATGAGAATGTGAGTTACATAACAAGGTTCCAACAAAGAAAATTGTTCTTTAATAGAACCCATGTGATGTGATGCACCCGAGTCAAGAATCCACTATTGTGAAGAATCAATAATAGCAACAAGTGCAGTTGCTTTCCCTTTACCTAATTTGGAAGGAGTAGAGGATTGATTGTAAGGAAAGATTAGGTGAAAAAAAAACTCTCCTAACGTCAAAACCTCAGGGAAGAATGCAGAGGTGACTTTAAATTTTTAATTACAGTTCATTAAGATACACTTGAAAGGAATAACAGAACAAAGAAATGAACATACACAATTGGACACCAGATTTACGTGGGAAAAACCTTATGGGAGAAAAACCCACCACACCAAGAAAATCCTCTTTGTAGTACAGTAAATAAAATTACATACAGATATCAACTTCACTTTCTGATGTCAATTTTTATAGCAACACATTTATAGATCAATCTTGTACAAAATAGCTCTCAAAAAAAATACAATGAATTCACTCAGATCAATCCATGTTCAATCAAGCAACACTTCATTATCTCACACTGTTCATCGTCATCCGCCATTTCCTAAGAGTAATCCATTCTCTCACAGTCTGTTCATCTCCCTCACATGAATGGTCACAATAGTCCAACTACCAACGGTTCTCCTTCCACTTCGCTCATTGGTTCAGAACACACCACGTAGGACAATCGTTCAGTCAAAGAAGTTCAAATGAAATCGCATGTCGGTGAGAGACTAGATCGTGTCTCCCCAATGCCTAAATGCCCGACTATCATTATCGGCAAGAGTCATATCGAGTTTAAAACCATTTCCCAGACTCACTCTATCGACAAGACATCTCACTGATGTCCACTACAGAACCATCGACAAGACCACCACTGTCACTAAGACATCATACTTAACACAAATCAATCAGCAAGAGGAATGCTATCGCCAAGAGGTCATATCAAATGTACCAACCTGTCGGCAAGACCACATCCATTGGCAAGAGTTCTTACCAAATACAAACTTGACCAAGTATCATCGGCCAGAGTCACACTGATTTCATCAAAAGTTCATGTCACCCTGACCAGTCTATCGGCAAGAAAAACACCATCGGCAAGAGGTTACACCGAAGTTCATCACGTGGAGATTCATCGACAGTTCATAAAAAAATCCATCGATGAGACTAGCACTCTTGGCAAGAGTTCATACCAACTGCAAACTTGTCAGCCAAGATTCTCCCCGATGATCACAAGGAGCCAACCCATCGGCGAGATTAGCACTATCAGAATGAGTCACTCTAAAGGTTCATGCCTCTCCCCGATGCCACTCATCACCAAGAGTCTCCTCAATAACCAACTGGAATCAACCTATTGACAAGAGATCTACCATGATGGAATGAGATGGGAAACTCACAGTGATAGACATGTCTTGCTGATGACTCCCTTCAGCAAGACAGAACCAAAGTCTGATCGACTTTAAACTTTTGAACACAGCTGCTAGTCAGTAAGACTTCTAGAGGGTCTCACCATTTTTTCTCTTTCAGGAGTTTCATGTTAGTAAGCTTGAGGCACATTTTCCAACAATCTCCCACTTGATGAAGATCTTACTAACACCTCCAGAGCATAACAAAACTACTGAAATTCATGGGTTCTAAGGCCCATCGAATTGGCATACCACCTGAACTTTTTTATGCTCATTGGTTTCATCAATGCATCTGCAACATTTTCCAAAGTGTCCACTTTTTCTAAAGATACATTTACATCCTCCACCATATCTCCTACAAAATGATACTACACATCAATATGTTTCATCCTGGCATGGAAAGTAGGATTTTCTACCAAAAAAAGCAATCTAACTGTCACAATAAATTGTAATTTTCCCTACATCAAACCCAATGTTAGAACACAAACGTTTTAACCATATTGCTTCTTTGCAGGCATGTGTTGCTACCATGTATTATGCCTCTGTAGTGGACAAAGCGACTTCAGTTTGCCACTTACTCATCCAACTAACTGCACCACCATTCATCATGAAAATATATCCACTAGTGGATCTTCGACTGTCAATGTCCCCTGCCCAATCAGAATCCACATTACCTCAAATGCTGAGAGTCCTCTGTGATTCAACCAAATTCCCATGGTAACACAAAACATATTCTAAATTTCCCTTTAGATATCTAAAAACTCTTTTCACAACATCCTAGTGTGTCTTTCCAGGATTTTCCATAAAATGACTAAGTACTCCCACTGTTTGGGCAATGTCTGGCCTTGTACAAACCATTGCATACATTAAACTGTCAACTGCACTAGCATAAGGCACTCTGGTCATGTCCTCTATCTCAGTAGGAGATTTTGGATAGTCTTCAATAGATAGCTTCGTTCCCTGCAAAATTGGAACAACTAGCTGCTTGCAATCAATCATACAAAATCTCTCTAGAATAGTATTAATATACTTACTCTGACTGAGCCAAAGTTTTATACTCTTTCTGTCCCTAGTTATTTCCATTCCTAGAATATACCTAGCTGCACCAAGATCTTTCATTTTGAACTTTGTAGACAACTGAGATTTTAGATCAGAAATCATTAACTTACTATTGCCTATGAACAACATATCATCAACATAGAGAGCAATAATAAGAACACGATCATTTTCAGCTTTGTAGTACACACAATGATCAGATTTTGATCTTAAAAATCCCAATGACAAAACAAAAGTGTCAAACTTCTGGTACCACATTCTAGGAGATTGTTTTAATCCATACAGAGATTTTTTCAACTTGCAAACCAGATTTTCTTTACCTTTTTCCAAAAGTGCTCCTAGGACATGTAAATTTCTTCTTCAAGGTCACCATGAAGAAATGTTGTCTTCACATCCATCTCTGTTCAATCTCTAAGTCATACGTTGCTGCAAGTGACAAAAGAAATCTAATAGACATCAGCTTAGCTATAGGAGAAAAAATTTCTCCATAATCAATTCCCTCTACCTGGGAATACCCCTTCGCAACCAACCTCGCCGTATACTTTTCCACACTGCCATCCAGACCTATTTTCCTTTTAAATACCCATTTGTAGCCAACAACTTTTCTACCTTCAGGCAAGGGTACCAAACTCTAAGTATCATTATTTTCTAATGATTTCATTTCTTCATTCATGGCTTCCAACCAAGAGTTTGAATCAGACATTCTAAATGCCTCTTTCACAGTCCTAGGCTCATCAATGCTAGAAATTAAAGCATAGGCACAAGTAGAATCTAACATAGAAAACCCATACCTATCAAGTTGCTTTCTTTAACGCGTTGACCTACTCACTAGCTGAGGCTAAGGTTGATCTTCTTCTTTAGAACTCTCAGAACCACTTGATCTCTCCTTAGTTTTAGGTACATTTTGAATTTTCAATTCCTCTTTATCTAGTGTTGGAGGAATTTCAACTACATCCTTTTTATTTTCTGATTTTTTCTCTAACTACAGATCTAAAGAAGAAGGCTTCATCTCATGAAAAATAACACTTCTGCTATACAAAACCTTCTTTGTATTAGCGATCCAAAGTTTGTATCCTTTTATGCCAGCACTATAGCCAATAAAAATACATTTAATAGCCTTGTTCTCCAATTTAGATCTTTTTTCATTCGGCACATATGCATATGCCTCACATCCAAAGACATGAATGTATCTCAGAGAGGGCTTCTTTCTAGACCATGCTTCCAAAGGTGTTTCTCAACAAGAGTGGAATTTGGAGAACAGTTTATTAAATAACATGTTGCAACTACCTCAACCCAAAACTTCTCCTCCAAGCCAGCATTGTTTAGCACACTTCATTCTCTTTCCATCATTGTCCTATTGAACCTTTCAGCAACTCCATTATGTTGCGGATTGTAGGGTGTAGTTTTATGTCTTTTAATCCCATGATCTTTATAGTACCTTTCAAACTCATCAAAACAAAATTCACCGCCATTGTCAGTCCTTAAACATTTTTTTATTTTTCTACCAGTCTGATTTTCCACAAGGTTTTTAAATTCCTTAAAATGACTGAACACTTTTGCTTTACTTTTCAAAAAATAAACAAATACCCTTCTTGAATAATCATCAATAAACGATACATAATATCTTGATTTAGACAAAGAAGGAACATTTATTGGACCAAAAACATCATAATGTATCTAATCAAGCAAAATAGAAGATTTATGAGGACTGGAGTAAAATGAAACATTATGTTGTTTACCATATATACAATGTTCACAAAATTTAAATTCAAGGTTACAATCATCAAGCCCTTCAACTGGGTTTTTATTTTTCAAGGTTTTTAAACCTTTTTCTCCAATGTGGCCAAGCCTAAAATGCCAGAGCATAGTCTTTTCTGCTAGAAGTTTAACTTCCATAGATTTTGCACTATCAAGAAATTTTTCCTCCTTTTCTCCATGAGTAGTTTTTTGTGACTTTACAGAGACACTATTGCATTGCACAACATGTGCATCCAACTTATACAAGGTACCAATATGAGCACCCCTAGCTAGCACCATTGAGCCTCTAGTCATTTTGCAGCCATTTCCAAAGAACATGACTTGCACTCCAGCATCGTTCAGCTTACTAACAAAAAGTAAATTTTGAGACAGACCTGGTATGTGCATTATATCATTGATTCCCTTCACTCTTCCATCAGGGAATTGAATTCTGACTCTTCCACGACCAACTATTTCCAAACATGAATCACTTTCCAAATACATCCTTCCACCATCATATTTTTCATACTTAGTGAACTAGTCTCTATGAGATGTCATGTGGAAAGATGCTTCAGAATCAATCATCCAGACATCATTTGATGCCTATGTAGCCAAGGCTGCAATGAAAGTGTCTGCATCACTCTGAGAAGAATCATTGTCAAAAGAATTCTTCTTCTTCTTCTTTTTCTCCTCTTTGCAATCCTTTCAGACATGACTAGGTTTCCCACAATTCCAACACTTCACCTTGGACTTCTTTCCAGGAGACTTTGATCTCCCTTCTGATTTCGATTTGGACTTCTTGTCCTTCTTCTTGCCTTTTTCTTTTGATTTGCCTCTAATAGCAAGAGCCTCCTTCGCCATCTTAGAAGATTTTCTTCTCATCTCTTTTGATAACAAAGAAGCAACAACATCTTCCATCTTAAAAGAGGAAGTAGTACTCCCAATAGCCATCACCAAGTGATCCCAAGAATCTAGCAAAGAACATAACAATAGCATATAGTGATCTTCTTCATCAATCTTCATACCCACAGATGCTAACTGAGCAATTAGCATGTTGAAAGCATTCAAATGATCAGCAATAGATGCTCCTTCCTACATTTTCAAAGAGTACAACTTCCTCAAGAACAAATTATTCACCAAGGACTTGCCCTGATAAATAGCTCCCAGTCTTTTCCACAAAGAGGATGCTGTCTTTTCTTCATGAACATTTAGAAGAACAGAGTCTGCTAAACAGAGCCTTATTAGCCCCTTTGATTTTCGATCTACAAGGTCTCAATCCTCTTACTTCATGCTTGTAGGCTTCGTTCTAGACACAGCAATCCAAAGATCATGATCAACCAATAGATCTTCCATTTTGAGTTTCCACAACTCAAAATTACTGCCATTGAATTTCTCAATTTCAATCTTTCCTGACATGCTTTCCATCTTAATTTGTAATTCAAATTACCAAACTTGTACAAGACTCCCACTGAATAGTATTGAAACAAAAAACCCAACGTACCGACAAGGATAACACAACTGGCCAGGCTCTGATACCACTTGTAAGGAATGCTTAGGTGCAGAACAAACTCTCCTAATGTCAAAACCTCAAGGAAGAATGTAGAGGTGACTTTAAATTTTTAATTACAATTCATTAAGATACACTAGAAAGGAATAACAAAACAAAGAAATGAACATACACAATTGGACACCAGATTTACGTGGGAAAACCCTTATGGGAGAAAAACCCACCACACCAAGAAAAGCCTCTTTGTATTACAGTAAAGAAAATTACATACATAGATCAACTTCACTTTCTGATGTCAATTTTTACAGCAACACATTTACTGATCAATCTTTTATAGAATAGCTCTCAGAAAACATACAATGAATTCACTCAGATCAATCCATGTTCAATCAAGCAACACTTCATTATCTCACACTGTTCATCGTCATCTTCCATTGCCTAAGAGTAATCCATTCTCTCACTGTCTGCTCATCTCCCTCACATGAACGGTCGCAATAGTCCAACACACCATGTAGGACAATCGTTCAGTCAAAGAAGTTCAAATGGGATCGCATGTCAGTGACACACTAGACCATGTCTCTCCAATGCCTAAATTCCTAATTTTTGTTATCGACAAGAGTCACTACCATCGGCAAGAGTCATATCGAGTTCAAAACCATCACCCAGACTCACTCTATAGGCAATAAATCTCACCGATGTCCACTGCAGAACCATTGGCAAGACCACCGTTGTCACTGAGACATCATACCAAACAAAAATTCATTGATGAGAGGAACGCTATCGCCAAGAGGTCATATCGAATGCACCAGCCTATTGGTGAGACCACATCCATCGGCAAGAGTTCTTACTGAATGCAAACTTGACCAAGTATCATCAGCAAGAGTCACACTAACATCATTGATAGTTCTTGTCACCCCGACCAATCTATCGGCAAGAGGTTACACCAAAGTTCATCATGTGGAGATTCATTGGTAGTTCATGAACAAATCCATCAGCGAGACTAGCACTCTCAGCAAGATTTCATACTGACTATCAACCTATCAACCAAGAGTCTCCTCGATGATCACTAGGAGCCAACCCATCAGCGAGACTAGCGCTACCAGAATGAGTCACTCTGAAGGTTCATGCCTCTCCCCGATGCCACTCGTCGCCAAGAGTCTCCTCGATAACCAACAGGAACCAACCCGTCCCCAAGAGATCTGCCACAATAGAATGAGATGGGAAACTCACAGTGATAGAAATGTCTTGCCGATGACTCCCATCGAAAAGACAAAACCAAAGTCTCAGTGACTTTAAACTTTTAAACATAGCTGCTAGTCGGTAAGACTTCTAGAGGGTCTCACCGATTTTTCTCTTTCACGAGTTTCATGTCAGTAAACTTGAGGCACGTTTTCCAACAATGATGAGAAACAAAAGAAGGAATATTAATGTTGTTCTTTTTAAGAAGATTCTTTAACTCATTGGTTTGATTCTTATGACAAGAATGTTCTTCATGACCAGGCTACTTGCAGTAGCTACAAGTTGGCCTTTCGTTCTTTTAAAAATTCCCCTTTGAAGAGGAGTTGGAGTAAAATTTTGTTGTAGAAGATGATTGTGCTTGATCTCTTTATGACTTCTTCTTCAACTAATTTTGTTTTTTGTCAAGTTTCCTTGATTCTTTTTTTATCCTTTGGTTGACCGGCCATCAAAGCTTGTGAGTGTGAAGGCTTAATAAGACCCATGGAAAGAAGCTTTCCTTGTTCTTTCATCAACATTTCAAAAAATGAAGCAAAAGAAGGTGTAGTGAATGTAGATCTCATTGTCAACGTATGAGTGTGAAAGCTAGAAACAAAAGCTACATATTCAGGTCCAAGCTTGTTGAGAGTGCTATAGACAAGTTGAATGTCTTTCTTCCCCAAGCCACCTGATTTACATTGTCCTCTAAGTTCATTGACCTTTGTTACATAATATTGGATTTTTTCTAAAGACTTTGGGTCAAGAATCATTAATTTGTTGTCAATTTCATAACGACAAACTTCATCAGTTGTACCATAGAGATTTTTTAATTTGGTACATCCATCATGTGAATCTTTACATTCTTCACTTTGAAACATTATATCAAGAGAAACTAAACTCCTTAGAAAACCAAGAGCTTTTGCATGTTCAAGCATCCAGAGTAATTTTTCCTTATCATTTGTGGGTTTAGTTACCTTCTTCTCAACATAAGGTGTATATCCTAGTTGCATTAAGGCATTACATGCATTTTGATGCCATGTGTTGTAGTTGTATGGTGTGAGCAATGGAAACTTAAATGTACCCATTATGAAGGAAAAATAGAGCACAACGTAGAAGATATGTACAAGTACAAAGACAATAGGAGACCCCCCCTTCTTTACTCAATCAAATAATCCCTTAGAGAAAAATGATTTGGCACTTTATATTTAGTGCAGTTACAGATTTCTAGACTTCAATGCTTCTACAAATCCTCAAGAAATGAGCATATGTTGAAAGTAAAATTTTGGTACAATTTCATATGAAATTAATAGCATCAATGCAAAGTGCACAAAAAATCATGTACTTTCAAAAATAGAATCAACTCAATCTGAGGTCGTATGCAAAAGTTATGCAGCTTTGAAATTCTCAAAACAAGAATGGTGAGGTGTCCTATCTGAGAATCAGCAATTTTTGAAAACTTCATGTGCCAAAATATAAAACCAACCTCATCAATGTGTAGAGCACAAAAAATTAGCCCAAATCAAAAAAAATTACACTGAAAATGGAGCTCTGGAACCTGAGTTATGAGCTTTCAAAGTTGGCCTTTAAAAACCAACGCATCAATAGAGAGGGGGTGTGGAAAATTCCTCCAAAATTTAGCGAAACTGCTGCAAAAATTAGTGGTCCACAAAAGCTAGATGTTCTCCAACTATTTTAGAACTCTGCCAAAGATAGCATTCTGCCAGATAAAATTAGCTAACCGCTAGTTTAGTTGTTTGCTAAATTCTCCTCCAAATTTGGTGGCTTTGAGATTTTTTAAATTTTTTTAAATAGAAAATATTAAAAAATTATTAAAAAGTGTTGGCGCATTTTAAAAAGTGGGTGAAAAATTAGTTTTAATATTAAAATATTAAAACCGCTTATGGACTTTTAAAGATTAAATTTTTAACAATAAAATTATCTATGGACTTTAAAATGATATTTTTTAACAATTTTAAAATATTAAAAAAATATTAAAATGTCAAAATTAAAAAAAAGTTGAATTTTTTAACATTTAAAAAATATTAAAAAATTTATAAACTTTATAAAAAGTCAAAAAAATTGCAAAGGCCAGAAGGTCGAGTTCCTACGCAGTCGACATGCTACCCGAAGGGCCACACGGGACCTTAGAGTACCCTACGCAGGTACTGCGCTTAAATTTTTTTTTTAAGTCTTTTGTTTATGATTTAAAAATTATAAATTGTTTTTAACAATGTTTATTTGTTTTAAATTTTATTTTTTTATTTAAATTTCTTTCTTAAAAAAGAAAAATAATGTATTTTGTCAAATATATAAATTTTTCCAATTTTTATTTTAAAACAAAAAATATATTTTTTATTTTCTAAAATAAAAAATAAAAATATATTTTAAAACAAAAAATATTATTTTTGCCTTGTATTTCTCATATTGAGGTTGAGAATCTTGGAGGAATGTTTGTTTGATTGGGGACTTTTGTTGCCTTCATCTTTTAGGCTCAATGTTGTTGTTACTGAGCAGATGGTTTGTTGCAACTTGGATACTTTGGTACTTGACTATTTTAGGTGATTTTTGCTAGTTTCTTTGGGTTCAAAGTCCCGGTCAAAACTTGGTTGTAAATGGTTTAAGGTCCCTTCAAAATCTGTTGGTTGCAGTTAGTATTGATCAGAATATCTTTGTTTGGTTGCTACTATTGGGCTGCTATTAGTTTGCTGATTATTTCTCTAGCAACTTCTTTGTCTTGTAAAGGGTTTAGGTCCCTTCAAAATCTTCTTGTAATGGGTTTTAGGTCCCATCAAAACCTATTTGCCCCCTAAAACAAAAAAATATTATTTTTTAATTGGTTTGTTCATGGGAGCCAAATGGCTCCCTAGACAAAATTATTTTGCCTTACCTCGCAACTTTGTCTAAAATCAACATTTTGACAATTGATTTTATGGTTTTTGGGCCTTCTAAGCATGATGGCAAGGTCAGATTTGACCCAAAATGCTCTGAAATGATGGCTCCTTGTTGGATCTAGCAATGAACCTCTCGCTTCAAATTGTTGCAAATCTAGCCTCCAGTTTTTGTTTCAGGTGAAATAAAGGGTAGATTTGGCTTTCTCAACTACTTTGGACTCAATGGTGAGCTCAAAATCTCTCCAAGAAGCTTCAGAGGAATTGCAACTAGAAATTCAATGTATGAACCCCCCTAGACACTAATATTTTCTTCACACTTTTATGATTCTCTAGATCATCCAAGGATGCAAGAGAAGAGCATACTCAGTGCTTTGGAAAAAAACAACTCTACACTCTCAGATTTCCTAAAAGATTGCTAACCCACAACTCATTCTTGTTCTGATACAATGTAAGATTTGCTAACTAGCCTACCCCAAGATAAAAATGGTTGAAGGAAAGCAATTACAAAAATATGAGAAAGAATAAATTGTATTCCTCTCAAGAATGCAAATCTATAATGAGCTTAAGAATTGAGATTAAAAAGGAAATGTCTTGGTTATATAGGCCAAGGGGAGAGATAGGATGTAACTAGATTATGACAAGTGTTGTCATCCTATGAGGTGTGACAATGTGGGTCAATAAAGCTCAACCACCTTATCCCTATGTAAGTTAAGCTAGTGTGAAGAGGACCAAAGATGAGAACTAGTTAGGAAATGAACTAGTTAGATAAAATACCCCTTTCATACTAGCGTTACTATCCACAATTTGACCTATTTTCAAATAAGAATAGCTACCCATTCACAATTTACAAAATTAATACTCTCTTAGGTTTAACTTAAGAAAAATATTTTTTAAGCATTTGAAAGAACTTGAAATAAACGTATCTAAAATTAAAAAATAAAATTTCATAAAATAAACAAATTGACCTTGATAATTAAATACTATGTTTTTGGAGTAAAACCTTACCAAAAAAATAAAACCATATTATTTTGCTCAAAACAACTGACAAAACTAGCAAAATTTCTAGAAACCTTAAACTAAGGTGCTCATAATCTAGAAATCATTTTCCAATATGTTTCCTAAATAAAGAGCAAGTTATAAAACAATACCATGCATTTTGAAAGAAAATTAGGGGAAAAAAATAAAATTTGAACATTTTGCAAGAAAAACATCTCAAAATTATATTTGATGCAAAATTTTGATTGTGAATAAAGAGCTTCAAAAATAAAATCAAATAGATTAGAAAAAATCCAAACCCATGGACCGAAAAATCTCTGATACCAATTGATATGGGAACCAAGTAAATAGAAAAATTAGAGATCAAATTCAACATAAAAGAGACATTGATCCCCATAAAATAATACTACAAACTTGGTTTTTTAATATGCATACATGAGGAGAATAATACATATATATAGGCATAGAATATGCCAAAATTAAAGATATGGAATATCATCTAGATCTTAATGTGAAGTAAAAAATAGAAAAAAAATAACAATTAACTATTTTATTCTAACTATGGCATCGAGCAGGAGAAGAGGGTTGGGTGGGAGCAGGAAATTCAAATCCTCTGAGGGAGTTGAGGATGCAAAAGAAGATGGCGAGGTAGATGGGAGATTTAGTCCGTCTGGGTTTTCGTTGGTAGAACTAGATGGGTTTGTGGCATTTTCTAAAGTGTTTCTTGATGCAGCGATGGGTGAGCTCTCTAGTCCTCTCGATGGTGGGAATTGCTAGAGTTCCTTGGCAGTATCTCTTGTTGTATTTGCATGGAGGATGGCCTTTTGCTGGATTGTGCCTCTTTTCCAAGGCATTCTTCTTGGATCCTCTTGGCTTTTCAAGGAGTTGTTTGGTCTGGTTTTCTCTAGAGTTAGGCTTTTGGCCTGGCTTTTGGGGTTCGGTAGTTTCTAGCTCCTCTGAGGTGCATATCCAGTGTAGGCTAGTGTGGTGTCCTCTGTTTTTGTTTTCTCCCAAATGTTGGTGCTTGAAATGGTGTTTTATCTCTTGGGAGTGTCTGTGGGGTGGGCTATTTCCTTTGGGTGTTCTGCTTTTATAGCTCCCCTGGCTACTTACAGCTGGCTTGGGATTGGTTTTCCTTATGTGGATGGGCTTCAAAGTTTTCATTTTTTCTAAGGTTTTAGGTGAGTGGTTTTGTTCCCTCTCCTCTACTACTGCTAGTAGGTCTCATGTTGGCTCTGGCTGCCCCTCTTTTGTTCATTTGGTGTGGATTCCCCTTTGGGCCTTCTTTTTCTCTTTGTGGAGGTGGTATGGGTTTATTTTGAAGAATTTTTTTCGCTTGGTTCATGTTCCTATCATTTTAGCTAGGGTGCTTCCTTGGTTCTTTCTTTTGACCCAGCTTTGTTTGTTCCTTAAGGGTGCCTCTATTGCTTTTATGGAGGTATTTCTTTCTCTCTTGGAGGTGTTGGAGCAGTATGCTCCAGTTGGAAGGTTGTTGGTGATCTTGGATGGGTTGGATGGCCTACTCTTCATGATCTTCTTTCTTTCCCATGTTGGTTTTTTCAATGGTTTTGAAGGGTATATCCTGGTGGTTCTCTTGCTGCCCTTTTGGCTCGAGTTGCTAGTAGATATCATGTTTCTCCTTACTACTGGTTGGATAGCTCTCTTCTCTCTTCTTCAATCTGAGTCTTCTTTTGATGTGAAGATTACTCTTGTTGAGGTGGATCCCTCTCTTCTAGAGGTAGAGTTGGGGATTGTGGAGTTGAGGAGGTGCTTTCCTTGTTGTTGGTCGTCATCGGTTCAATACCTATTGAGGTGGTGCACACTCCTATGGAGGTGGAGTTGTTCCTTGTTTCAGTGTGACTGTAGTGGTGGTAAGGTTTTTCATGATGTCTTCTCCTATAGAGGGGAGCTGACTCCTATTGAGGTGGAGTGTGATTCAACTTTTCTTGTGTGAGGATGGTGCAAGGGATCTGATTCTTCTCGATGGTATGGTTGGATGGCCTCTTGCTTGGTGAATCTTGAGGGTATCTATGTGAGTTGTGGGTATAATGTCCTTGGTAAAACATGGTATGATTTGGGTTTAAGGTCCCTACCAAAACCTTGTTGTAGTGGGTTGTTGGTCCCATCAAAACCAATGAGTTCAAGATTCATGTAAAATCTTGGTTCTTTTCTAGGTAGCATGTTGGCTGTTGGCTGGCTGATGGCTTGTTGTGTCCTTGTGTCGTTGCTGGATGTTTTTGATTCTATCTTTTGTGCAGCTTGTTCATCTTAGTGTGGGTTTTGGGTCCCCTCAAAACCTGATGGTTTTGGGTCCATTCAAAACTTGTTTATCCTCTAATCAAAAACTATTTTATTCTAACTTCCAAAAAATTAGAAACTAACTTTTGAATTTTTACTTTTAATCTTTTACTGTGGTTAAAAAATAATAAAATAATAAAATTAAAATCCTAATGTTATAACCTATATCTTATAAATATGCATTGTAAGGGTCTTCTAATATACTCAAGAGTGTATGGAAGCACAATACCATATACAAATTATATCTAATGATATGGATTGAATAGGTAACCCTTATCTCCTTCACTATGAACCTATATGGGGAATCCAATTATGCCTAGAATGACAAATTTTCTAAGCTTATTTTAAACCCTTGGTATGAGGTGTCTAGCCTAAAAAATTATTACTACAAAAAAGGGAAACTCAAAATCATTATTATTCCAACCACTTTCTAGTCAACAGGATTCCTAAAAAGGCAAGGTGATAACATACAATGGATAGTTGTTTAAGCTATGAGAGAGAAAAAGAAAAAAATTATAAGATATTTATTTTGGGTATTTTAAGTTGCAAAAAACTTGGCCCAAAATGAGCCTTGATATGTCATCAGAGGAACCTTCCTATAATAGATTAGAAAAAGAATAAAAATATAGAAAACATATTAATTAAATATTAACTTAAAAATTATATTGCATAAAATTGATAATTTGTATTAATTAAGCACTAGCCTCTTCGAGGGGGAAACATCCTTGGAGCAACACTCAATACAATATAATTCACAAGTGAGAAATAATAATCCATGACCTATAGTTATAGAACTTCTATTCAATCTAACTAATATTTCACAAGCATATGGGATTATTCAAAATAGATCAAGGGATGAATTACAAAGCATATGCATCCAAATCCTTTATTACAATAAATAAATACTCAATCCTGGTTTTAAAGTCTCTTTACATAATCAAATATCATTCATTGGAGGTGGTGGCTAAATACATGATGGGTAGGGGCATTCATGTGATATGATGTAAGTGGACACCACACCCCATACTTCACAATTATCATATAAAATAAAAAAATACAACATATCCTTGCTCACCCACAACTTTACCAAATCTAATTGTGATTAGATATAGCAAAAGCAGTATCAATGCCACCTCCTTTCTCATTTTCCCATTGTGAAGTGACCCATTTAAGGGATGAATAGGGATTGAATAGGTGTGTCATTCAAAGTAGAAAATTGTTCACTTCTTCATGAATAGGGTTTGTAATTTCAAAATATGTTTCTTTATGGTGTGAATAAGGAACATTGGTTTTTTATTTTAGATAATGTATTAACAAATATGATTGTATATTCCCCTTCAATAAAATGAGTAGGGTCTTGCAAAAAAAAGAAGAGAGAAATATAGTAGAGCACAAGCAACTCAAGGTATAAAAGGGGCCCATCTAGGTAAAGAGATAGTCTTTTTTCTCTTGAAAAGATTTAGTATTTTAGATGTTGTCTAAAAATGATAATAAAAATGTGTAGATCATTAAGCCTCAATTCTTCTTTCTCCTTTCTACCTTTCTACCTTTTTATTTCCTTCATTTTCATAACTTTCACAAAGCCAATTTTGAGGCATATTCTTACAAAAACTTTGATGTACAATTTGTATATTGATGATATTGGCCCTTTCAAAAATCCTTCTTAATATTGTTTAAATATACCTTATACTACTTCATTGGGATCATTAAAAATAGTAGATGTGATTTCCATAGTTACACTTATGTTTGACGTAGTGTTGTTGCAAGATTTTCACCCTTGGTCTCCTTGTGTTGTGCAGCGCGATGCTTGGGTTTGTGACATGGCTTAACCACCTCCTATGGATCTTGGATCTTGTATAAATTTGGCAGTTGGATTGGGAATTAATAGGTCAATATTTTGGTGCAACAACAACCACTTGTGCAACAATTGGTATTAGTTTGAACCCCTTGCTTGTGTTGGGGAGATTGTTGTAAGATTTTTGACCTTGGTCTCCTTGTGATGTGCAGTGCAATGCTTGGGTTTGTGACATGGCTTAACCACCTCCTATGAATCTTGGATCTTGTATAAATCTAGCACTTGTATCAAGCATTAATAGGTCGACCTTTTGGTGCAATGACAATCATATGTGCAACAATTGGTATCAGAGTTGAGGTCACAGGTTCGAACCCCTCACTTGTGTTGGGGGGGATTGTTGCAAGAGTTTTGTCCTTGGTCTCCTCGGGTTGTGTAGTGTGGCACTTGGGTTCATAACATGGCTTAACTGCCTTCTGTGGATCTTGGATCTTATATAATCTAGTGGTTGTATTAGGCATTAATATTTTGATCTTTTGGTGCAATGGCAACCACCTGTGCAACAAGTGTAGGGGTATGATGGAACATTAGCAAGTGCTTTTGTACATATTATTTATATTTATTATATTATATTTATATATATCTCTTGTGTTTCCAGTTAAGGTAAATCTAGTGGTTATAGGAGTTTATCCTTAGTAGTTGTGAGGTGTTCCTAACTTAGTGTTGGAAAGGATGTAGTTCTTGTAGGAATAATTTCTTAGAATTGTGAAAATACGCACAAGCAAGATCAAACAACAAATGAGAAAACCTTCCACACATGAGAGTTGCAAATAATGATTTTCTATTTCCTCAAAAAGAAAAACTTGTAGAAATGAAATAATACAATGAAGGAGAGTGCTCATAAGAGCAAACCCTAGGTGATAAAGAGATTATATGATGACAAGTGTCATCATCCTATGTAATGAGATAGAATGATCTAATAATAGCTCAATCTAATAAAATAAAAAAATCACTCCTAACTTTAGCTTAAGTGCATAAAGTGAAATTATATTAATAACTAATTAAATATTAGCTAATAAATGATTACTTTAACACCTCCCCCTTAAGTAAAACTTAGGGAGTAGCTAAACACTCTAAAAATTCTATGCAATGAAGCATTAGCACCAATAGTAGAAATGAAAACTCTGATACCATGTTAGAATTATCAAAACACACACAAGGTAGGATCAAACAACAAACAAGAACACCTTCCACATACGAGAGTTGCAAATAATGATTTTTTATTTCCTCAAAAAGAAAAAAATAGAAATAAAATAATACATTGAATGAGAGTTCTTATAAGAGAAAACTCTAGATGATAAAAGGATTGGATGATGACAAGTTTTGTCATCCTATATGATGAGATAGAATAATCTAATAATATCTCAATCTAATAAAAGTAAAAACACACATAAAAGAAAGATCAAATAGAAAATGAGAACACCTTCCATACACAAGAGTTGCAAATAATGATTGGTTATTTCCTCAAAAATAAAAGCTTATAGAATTGAAGAACTTTCACTAAACTTAATAATACAATGAAAGAGTGCTTATAAGAGAAAACCCTAAATCAGAAAGCGATTAGATCATGAAAAGTGTCAACATCACATATGATGAGATGTAATATTTTTATTATAAGAAAAGTAGGTTTTGAAGGGACCTCGAAATGTTTTACAAAAAATACCACTACTTATAAAGATAGTCAGAACAAACAAAGAAGCCAGCCATTAGCAAAAAATAAGCGAACAATTGCCAAAAAATAGGTAGAACCAACAAGTAATTACAATTTTTTTAGAATATTAGCAGCTTCCAGATCACTCACTATGATCTTCTCATGCATTTCCATAACCTCAGCAACCTCCTTTGCATGAACCCCCAAATTCTTCTTGGTTTTATTGTGCACACGTGTACATGGGCCCTTCTCACTACCACCCCCTTTTGAATCTTTGGGGAGATCCATCAAACCAATAGAAACATATTTTATCACACCTAAAGAATCCCCTTTAAACAACCTAGATTTTTTGTTGAGAAATTGGAGACCCTTAGCTTCATTATGGAGAGACAACTTACTAATTTTAACCACCATTTCTAGGTTCTCATAGGCTCTTGCCATTTTATCCTCCAAGACTGAGATTCTAAATTCAAAATCCGTTTTCAATTTTAGCATCTCATCTACCACAACCTTTAGAACATCAAACAATTGGTTCACGTGGTCCTAAATAGAAAACCCCTAGGGATTAATAGTAACCCCAACATTTTTATCCAAAGAAAAATCCTTGACATTGGTAAGGTTCTGTTAGTTAAGCATCCATTTGAAAACAATGAAAAAAATTAAAGAGCCATCTCTCACCATCCCTAACACATTCGGAAAATCCTCCTAGTTACAATTGAAAGTATCCCTGTCATCAACCAAATCCTTAGGAGCATCCTAATTATCCTGTGCTTCCTGTAACACATCCTTACCTTTATAACCACCATCAGGAACTTTAATTCTGTATTTTGACCTCTCCACCTCAGCAGCCTCAAGACTACCCATCTCCTTATCCTTCTCAAGACCTTCATCAATAGACCATTGAGGCTCATCATTAAGAGTTTCATCAAGCTCATCACTCACAACATCCTCTTAAGGTAAACATTTCCTGCTACCATAATGCACCTTACACTTTGCCTTCTTTGGATTATTACCTTCATGCAGTATCAACTTCCTCTTTCAGTCCGAGATAGGGGACTCCACCTCCTCATCTACTTCAACATCCTCTTCCAACTTCTTCTTAGTAGAGGCGAGACTGTCACCCTTCACCTTCAACTTCTTCATAGTAGTGGCCAACAATTTTCCTAATTTAACCTTCTGTGTTTTAGCAAAATCTTCAAGAACCTCCTCCTCCTCACTACCAATAATATACCCATTCCACTTAGAGGGTTGGTGAGAAGCTTTAGCCTTCTTTTCTTGCTTTAGATAAAACTCCTCATGAGGGTCCAAGAGACCTCCATAGAGGCATCTAACCCATCTTTAGACTCCTCAGAGGCAAAACCCATAGCAGACCTAGTATCATTCCTAGATTTATATTTCTTAGGGCGGCTTTTAGTGATTTTCTTGGGCTCATCTGAAATGGAAAATTACTTGGCATAATCCATAATGAGAAGAATTAAGATCTCATGGAGAATAGGGTTCTTAGGATTCCTCTTGAAGTATTTAATACCATTCTCAAGGGAGGCTAATAGATAATAGGGGAAAGAAACCATCTTCTTATGTCTAAAATGATTTAACAACATAAAATGATAACCAACAAGAACAAAAAAGTGGCCATCTAGAGTAATGTACCTCATAATTTCAACTGCCAAATAACCCCAAATGGCCTTAATAGAGCTACGAGAAAAGCCTCCACACTTCACCTTCTGCAACTGCTCCCATTCACTCCTCTTAAAAAATATTTGCATTGCAGCATTAGACTCCTTTTTGTCCTTGTATACCTTCTAACCCTCAATAGCCATACCAATAATATTTCCAATTATTTCTTTAGTTATACTAAATTTCAAGCCGAACACCCTAAGGATTCTATTTTTCCAACCGTTGACAAAGGACTACAAAACCACCTAGTCGAAGCCATGAATTCTTTCAGTGTAGGGGTGATGCCCTCCTCCAAAAAACCCCATGTCTTCTTGATACTTTTGGTAGAGTCGCAGGAAATTGGATCAATTCAATTCCTCTCGCCTCCCATGATGATCGTTGAACAAAGCCACAACAACTTCAAGTATTTGCAAATGATACAAAAGAGAATAAGACTCAAGAAGGAACAGGCATTGAAAACACCCACAATCTATGTGGAAGTATTGATTTGACTGGGAATAATCATAATCTTTAAATGCAAGTTTTTAAGGACTTCTGCCACATCATTAAAATGCAAGGAGCTTCCTTCAAAGAAATCACTCTTTGATTTGAAATTTTGCATGAGAATCAACATGTGACTTATAATAATCATGAAGGGAACCCCCTCCCTAAATGGCTTGCATATCATTATTGACTATAGATTGAATGTCGATGGGGAGGGGGTCAATCCTATCCCAAAACTTAGACTCAAGAACCCCATAATTTGAAATTTTATCTACAAGGTAATTACCCTCATGATAAATATGAGATATGAAGCATTGCTGAAAGGAATGCAAAATTTCAAAAGCATAAAAAATAATCAGTTCAATAGACCAACTAGGAGGGGTAGTCTTTTTGAGGAAATTAATAACATTTAAGTAATCACCCTCAAGCCACGCCTTGTTGAATCCCCTAGATAAAGCCAGTTTCAGACCATGGTATTCAGCTGATGGTGATGAGATGTAATGTTCTAATAATAGCTCAAACTAATAAAAGAAAAAACACTCCTAAGTTTAGCTTAAGTGCATAAAATGAAATTAGATTAGTAATCAATTAAATATTAATTAATTATTAGATAATAAATTATTACTCTAACACCCCCTTAAGTGAAGCTTAGGGATTAGATAAAAACTCTAAAAGGAAAATGTGAGGAAACATTAGCACCAAAATTAGAAATAGTGACTATGATCCCATGTTATAATTGTGAAAACACACACAAAACATCATCAAATAACAAATGAGAACACCTTCCATGCACGAGAGTTACAAATAATGATTTGTTATTTTCTCAAAAAGAAAAACTTGTAGAAATGAAATTATAAAATGAAGGAGAGTTCTTAGAAGAGAAAGTCGTAGATGATAAAGGGATTAGATCATGACAAGTGTCATCATCCTATGCGATGAGATAGAATGATCTAATAATAGCTCAATCTAATAAAGGAAAAAATACTCCTAAGTTTAGCTTAAGTGTATAAAGTGAAATTATCCTAATAATTAATTAAAGATTAATTTATTATTAACTAATGAATGATTAATCTAATAGAATTGGTTGTACTATGTATTCTATTTTGAGAATATTTGGTGTTTGAGCCTTGCAGAGGTTCTCTATTGCCTTGTTGATTGTGGTTTCATGATCTTGTTGGGTTTTCTACCCCTTAGGTTGGTCATAGTTGAGCATCATTATGGTATAGATTAGAGTTTATTAGACTATGATTTGTGTTTAGTTGCCTCCTTGGATGTTTCCTTGTGAGTTTTGAGGTTGCTAGGTCTTGCTTGTGGGAGTGCTTATGATATTTTAAATGTTGTTTCCTAGATTATTTTCTCTGAGAACCCCTTAATTTATTCCTATTTTTGTGTTGAAAATCTAGTGAATTAAGAAAATCCTCACTTTTCTAGATTGGTACATGAGGGAGAAGCTCATGGAGTGAGACCATGTCTAGAAGTAAGGAATGATATTGGTGTGAATGGAGGTGAGGTAGTGTTGTCTCTAGCCTTATGGGATAGTTTTTTCTTGGATTTTGAATTGTAGCTTTGAGGTTTAATTCCTTGGTCTTGGAGAGACCATAAGAAGTGAAACCTTGTATTTTATTCTCGTGGAGAGATAAGGTTTACAATTCTATGTACCTTTCCTCAATTAAGTTAGTAGCTAGATGGAGTTTCCTAGCATATCTAATAGTTCTTGAGTAGGGACTTGTGTGCTTTTTGTCAATTGGGTCATGTGGTTAGATCTTTCCCTCAATTGTAGTGGAAATTGAATGAGGGATTTTTTTATCTCTAAGGTAGTTACACACCTGTTAGTTGATGATCACCTAGATTGTGCACCTTTAGATATGTTTTTGTTGTGTGTCTGAGGCTTAGACTTGGTGAGAGTCTACTGGGTTGATCTTGTGAGATATATTGTGATTTAAGGATCAAGTACTAAGTGTACCTTATCCTTATTTTGTGTAGGATTATACAATAATAATCTTAGTGGGGGAGGATGTAATGTCCACCCATTCATTACCTCTAGATGTCTTGGTTTTGGCATTATTTTCCAACTATGTATCAAGGGATGCATAGGTAATGCTTGTGCTTATTACTTTGAGTGTTATAGGGTGTTTTTAGACCAATTTTATATTTGGATATGGTATTCCTCAACATGTCATATTTTGGTGTTTTGGTTGCATTGTGATGCATGTAGGGCAGTGTGCTAAGTCCCTTGTGAGGACTTGATGCATTTTGTTACTATTTTGTTTCTTCATATGCTTGTGTTATACTTCCTATTATAGACTCATAGATGTGATGATTTAATGATCTTAATATCTAGAATTTCAATTTAGTTGTAATTTCATGATTATATGATATATACGATGTTCAACCTCGTTAGACAATTTTTATGTGCTTCAACTATTATATATTGAGTATGTATGCTTGATGTGTGTGTTGAGTGGGTACAAGTATAGGTTTATTTCTCAACTTAATTATGCAGGTCTAAATTATTCCCCAATGGTGATTATATTGGAGATGTCTCTTTGGGATAATGTGTATGCAACCCCTATCACACTCAGTTTTAATGTGAGATGAGTCTAATTTACTTTATTTTTTTGGATCTAAATCGGTGGCAATTATGGACTTCATGTATTGTGAAAAACCAATAAATATGTAATTTATATTGTAGTTTATTTTCTATTTTTTATTTGTATTTAATTATAATCTTAAGATCAAATCTTGTGTGTGAATAGTGAATACATTGAGAATCAAGAAAATTGAGAAAGAAAAGAAAGTAAAATTACAATTTAATACTCATATAGAAGGAGATTCATTAGTAATTATAAATGTATGTAAAGAAAGGATGTGTTATAATTGGCATTTAAAGTATGTAATGCAAAATGTATGGAAATTATTAGATGAATTTGAAGTTTATCATATCTCACATATATATCGTGAAGGCAACATGCTTGCAAAATGATTAGCAAATATGGGGTGACAAAGAAAAGAGGTATGCATAATGGAAAATGATGACTCACTAAATGCCTTCCCAGATTTATTAGAATTAGTAAGAAAAGAAAGAATTGAAAAATCTAATTAGGAGTTGGAGGAAGAGGTCAGTCTTTGCTTAGCACATAATTCAAAATTGGTTAGTCATAAATTACTTGATTTACTTAGTAATATTTAAAAAAGATAATATTTTAATGCATCATTCAGTTGATTTGATTGTAATCATAATAGGGGCACTTCTGACAAAGCTTGAAAGTGTATAATCTTAGCGGCGAGGATGTTAGCTAAGTCAAGGAAGGGAAAATTTGAAAAGTTCACTGATTAGGATAGAAGAAGCAAATGCAAAGTTAAATTTGGAAATGGAGATAAGTGGGATTGCTTGTCGATTACCTTCTTTGCATCCAGTATAAAATAGTTAATTCAACACATGAGAAAAGCACTATCATGTACTTCATCCGACCTAAATGCTGCTACCGATGATTTGCATATCTAGCACTTGTTTTGTGTGGTTTCAGGTTAAGTACTAAACATATTTATTCATCATTGCTTGGCATGCTTATGGTTAAGAGGTGGAAAGCATTGCTTCTCATGAAGATGAGGAATTAATACGATAAGATAGGAAAATCTAGATTTGGAATTGTGAATTAGATATGCAGCGTACCGCCATCTATTTATTTGTCATTTCCAAGATTTGTGCTTGGGAAACTAGAAGTAAGGGAAAGGTTATTTAACCAATGCTCATCAAAACGTAAGCATGGTTAACAAGGGTAGATGATCATTTGTTGCTAAGAAAAATTTAGTCTGTTGGGTTCTACCGTAGCCAATTTTTCTCTTGTCGGGTGTTCAAGGGAAAGCGTTCATTGGTTCGGCCCTGGTCTAGAGACATCTACAGTATTAGGAGAAATAGGAGGATTATTCGTCTTAGGAGGGTTATTGCTTTTCTTCTCGGCCCACTTCCAGTTACAAACAAAGAAAGGGTTTATTGCTTCAGTAAATTTGCAATGGAGTATCAACCCAGGAATTATAGAGTTCCAATTGTCATTCATTCTTGGGAGTTGTCATTTTCAAGTTGCATAGAGGAGGAAATACAAGTCTTTAAGGTAAACTACCCCTCTATTCTAAATTGCATTAAGATAGTGATAGGGGATGAAATATTGCATACAAAATCTTAGAGAATTAGGGTTGATGCAAGAAGTTGGGTACACAAAAAGATCAAAAAGTGGAACTGTTTTTGCTGTTTTTCAAAATTTGTTACACTTGGACTAAAAATTTGAGGCACTTAAACAATGAATCTTAAAAAAAGTTAGTAATATGAAATTTAGCATTTTGAATCTCATTTCCAAATATGTAAATTATTCAAATACCCATATTATAGAAATTAAATTTTGATAGGGATCTATAAAAAACCACTTTCTAAAAATCCCTATTTTTTACCATACCAAGCATGTGTACAAATACCACTTTTTGACCTAAATAAAATTATTTTACTAATTCCTTTTGGGAAAAGAGAGCTAACACCATGAAGATTGATGTGGAATTTTTTTTGTAATTTTTTGTTGAATATTTTTTTCTATTGAATTTTTATTCCAGCCTTAATTGTTGTTTTTAAAAATCGACATGTATGGACAACATAATTGGACCTAAACTAAACATTTTTTGAATCTTTTTTTTTCATTATGTAGAGAATTTTCTGAAGTTTGATGCTATATAATTTTTTTTACAAGAAAATCTAAAAAAAGTTATTAAAAAACAAAAAAAGCCTGATATTTCAAGTTTAAGGACTAGTTTTCTAAGAAATTAATCAAAAAATAGCAAACATAATCCAATGTTAATAAAAATTATATATTTGGAAAGTAAACATCATTTTCTCTAATGGGTTTTAATTTTATAGATTGATTCAAAAAAAAAGTCCATCAGCCATATTGCCAAAGTTGGACATTCTTCTTTAATTTGTCTTAGTTTTTTAGTTTCAGGTCAAAGGCTAAGGCTTGGATTGACAAGCCTTTCTCAAGCCTAAAACCAAGGTTGCATGTGGGTTGGGAATTCAATTTTTAAATAACGCGTATGCATTACTAAAATGCGTATGCGTTATTTAAATGAACCACGTACGCATTTCATAACACATACGCATTATCTATTTACCCGTTGGGTAAAGGTAATGCGTATGCATTATATAATGCATGCACGTTCCTAAAATAGAACACATATGCATTTCCGATATAGCCATTTTTTCCTAATTTGGAAAATACTGATAAAACACATTTTTTCTGCAACATTTCTTTTCTGCAGTATGATCTAAAAGTGCCATTTTCTGTGATTTTTATTGCAAATTTGTCTTGTGTAGGGCATATTCTATTCAAATTGTTGGAAGAGACAAAATGCAGGTTGAAATTTTTGAAGTGGAATCAAGTACAAGAACTTTTTACAAGAATATTTAGAAAAAGAGAATTTTTGGATGTATTCATGATGTTTTTGTACTTCAAAGTTTATAGGAAAAAGGATATTCATACTACATAGTTTTATTTCAATATTTGAAGGAGATTACAATTTGAAAATAGGTTACTTGAATCATTTTTTTTGTCATCAAAGAGGGTTTTCTAACCATGGGTGATAAGCAAAGATAGAAAAAAATGTAGAAAGTTAATGACACCCAAAGAAATTCAAGCAAATAGAGATATGGAGGCAAAAAGACAAAGGGATAGAAGAGAAAGGATTCGTCAAATGAAAAATTTGGAAGCATCTAGTTCCAAGAATGTTGAATAGGAAGCCATGAGTGATGAAATGATTGTAGATGATGCAAATGTGGAGATGGTGAATAAGGAAGAAAATGCAATTATGGAGACAAACCCAATGATGCCTTCAACTTCAACTTTGAATGATATGGAAATAGTACATATGCAAACAACTTCGAGTATTTATTCAAATCCACCTCCCAATGATATGGAAAATGCACCTATTCAAAAAATCTATCCAAGTATGTGTTCAAACCCAAGTTTTGATAATATTGATATTGCTTGTTTAGATGAAGCTAGATACACCATTGATGATATCAATAATTCTAGGGTTGAAACAATGCAAAAACAAAAAAATGATGAAATTATATCTTATGAGAATGCAAATAAGAATGAAATCCTTCATATTGATGAAAATGAGAATGAAATCCCTTTTACATTTGAAAATGAAAATGAAACCCCTTGTATGGATGAAGGTGAAAATATTTTTTTTACAATTGAAAAAGATTTGCTAGATAAGCTTCATGGTAAAGTTTCTTGGAGACAAATTAGAACTTATAGAAATAGAATATATAAAATGTTTTTTTATAGAAAGAAATTAGGACAATGTCAACTCATGGTACAATTGATGAGAATGTCGAAAATGAGAAAAGTGATAAAACAAATTAGGTGTTTTTGTGAAACCAAAAAAGAAAGATGATTCAGTAGAACAAATCATATCTAGTGTTGCTAATGCTATTGATTTTATAGGTAAGAAAAGTCGATCGAAAGATAAGAATGCGGCTTGTCATGCAATAACAACTGCTCTAGTTGATAAAGCAACTTCAAATAAAAGAATGTTAAGTAAGATTAGTAAATGTATAAAAGTGAATCCTAGAACTTTAATAAGAGCTGCTAAAAGAAGATAAAGTATTGAAAAGGATCCAATTAATCAATGTTGGATTTTTAGTGGTAGACTCCCTAGATCAAACATGAAATTAACTAATGAAATTAAATCTTTAATCAATAAATTTTGGCATGATAATACAAGAGTATCACCTAACATTAGAGATGTCTTAAAATTAAGGGTGGGTTCCAAAATTTGTGAACCTCATCCAAAGCATCTCTTAGATATGACTCAAACTAAATTATATAAAAAATATTAGATGCTTCAATCTTACCATTGAATATTAACATAAGTAAAAGCTCATTCGAAAAGTGTAAACCTTTGTATGGTAGAATTAATAAGCAACAAATCTCTTGTTGTTGTAAGACTCATTTACAATTTCGTTATTATTATGATAGTTTTCAATATATACGATGCACTTTGCATGCTAACCAAATTATGCAGGACATTTGTGGTGTTAATATGCCACCTAAAAGAATCAAAGATTTTATAGCAAGTTTGTTTTGTGAACCCTCTAATGGAAACTTATTTTATTTAAAAGCATGTATTTCTAGAGAATGCAATAGATGTGGTAACTTTTCATTATTAGGAGAATGTATGCATGAAAGTAGTCTAGATGAATTTGGACAACAATTAGTGGATGTAAAAAAATTTAAAAATGTTGAGTATTCTTTAAAAGATGGAAAAATTGGAAAACGTTGTGAGCTAATTGTGGAAAAATTTAGTGTGCATGCATTTATTAATGAATTTAAAGATAAGGTTGTACCTAAATATGTTCAACATTCTTAGTATGCTCATTGGCTTGATAATCAATTTCATTTATGTAAAAACACATTCCCAATTGGAACTATATTGTCAGTTATTGATTTTGCAGAAAATTATACTCTTGCTTCACAAGAAGAAATTCAATCATAGTATTATATTTCAATGCAAGTTGCTATATTTGTTCACATTGTTTATAGACATGCAGATGATAGTACAAAATATAATATAAATTTTTTCAGAGAGTACTATGTTTATGTAAGTGATAATCGATTACATTCATCTGAGTTTGTTCAATATTGTTTTGATATATTTTATAAAAATTTAAAAGAGAGAGGAATTCAAATGCTAGAACATCTCATATGGTCAAATAATTGCATGGATCAATTCAAAAATTCTATAATGTTTTATTGGTTATGTAGAGTTCATAAAGAAAATAATATCCAGCACATATGGAGTTTTTTTGAAGCTGGTCATGGTAAGGGAGAACACGATGGAGCAGGTGCATGTGTGAAAAGAGCTCTTGCTAGAGAGCAACTAAAATTTGAGGATGTTGCGAAATTTAGAGATGCACATGCAATTGTAGATTGGTGCAATACCAAATTATCTACAAGAACAAGTGAGAGCTCAATAATTTGATGCTTATTTTGGTTAGTTGAAGAAAATGATATTTTTTCTCAACAATATTGTGAAACAATTAATGGATCTAAAAATGGCATTCGTTTAAGAGTTTGAATGCAAACACATGGACAATATGGACAAGGGATTTGGCATGCTTTTTTCGATTTTGTATTGTAGGTGATTGGGAGACATGTGAAAACACAGAATGGGTCGAGCAATGGGAACAAAGAGCCTTAATGCCTACATCAACACGTGTTCAACATGGAACGGCAATTGAAGATAATCAAATATTTACATCAGATGATTATGATCTTGTTTCGGATCTTGTACAAGAAGGTCCATTATTTATTGAGTTGAATTTTATATGTATGCATGTTTATATGTGAATTAAATATAAGTCACTCTTTATTGAAATTTTTATTTATTTTTGCAGGACATGTGTATGTTGTTGTTGCACCTGAGGGGAATGAAGATGAGACAAAGTACTGGTTGGCTATATGTGTTGAGAGAAAACATAAGTTGGTACATCCTAGAGTGGATTATGACAACTTTGAGTATCCAACTAGTTCAATGGTTGTTGTTGGCACCTGGCTTCAAAAAAATTTGATGAGAAAGAATGGCTTTCCTGCATTTGAAGATTATGAAAGACACAAGAAGATTATACATTATTCACATTTGATTTTGGAAACCAATATAAAACTAGTTAGATATCAAGGGAGGCCTGCTAATAAATTTTTATGGACACTTTCAATGGATGATCATGAGACAATCATAGATGCATTACAAAAAAGAGAGCATGCAAATGGTACAACTGAGTAAATAAATATTGGTAAGTATATAGTTGTATATATATTTAATTGATATATATATTTGTCTTTATTAATTTCCTAATTAAAATTTTATATCATTTTTTGTTCCAAGTCTCCCAAAATTAGATGCTTTACAAAAAAAAGAGGAGATGCACATATATTATGATGGAATTTGAATCTAGAGACAGGTAACTATATATAGTTCTAGATACATTTAATTGATAGTACAAATATAAAACTAAATTTAATTCATTGTCATTTTATAAAAAGTTTATAATTGATTTCATATCTCCCCTTAAGCCATTCTCTTAAAACCCCTTAAGCCATCCTCTTATGTACCATTAATCCATCCTCTTGCATCCCCTTAAGTCTCTCTATTAATTCCCCTTAAGCCATTCTATTAGGACCCCTTAATACATATCCTCGTATATCTACCCTTAATCCATCCACTTGCATCCCCTTAAGTCATTCTATCAACTCCCCTTAAGCCATCCTCTTAGGACCCCTTAATCCATATCCTCGTATATCTACCCTTAATCCATCCACTTGCATCCCCTTAAGTCACTCTATCAACACCCCTTAATCCATCCTCTTAGGACCCCTTAATACATATCCTCGTGTATCTACCCTTAATCCATCCACTTGCATCCCCTTAAGCCACTCTCTCAACACCCCTTAAGTCATCCTCTTATGATCCCTTAATTTGTATCCTCTAATATCTACCCTTAATCCATCTGCTTGCATCCCCTTAAGTCACTCTCTCAACACCCCTTAAGCTATCCTCTTAGGACCCCTTAATCCATATCCTCGTATATCTACCCATAATCCATCCACTTGCATCCCCTTAAGTCACTCTCTCAACACCCCTTAAGTCATACTCTTAGGACCCCTTAATCCATATCCTCATATATCTACCCTTAATCTATCCACTTGCATCCCCTTAAGTCACTCTCTCAACACCCCTTAAGTCATCCTCTTAGGACCCCTTAATCCATATCCTCGTATATCTACCCTTAATCCATCCACTTGCATCCCCTTAAGTCACTCTCTAAACACCTCTTAAGTCATACTCTTAGGACCCCTTAACCCATATCCTCATATATCTACCCTTAATCTATCCACTTGCATCCCCTTAAGTCACTATGTCAAGACCCCTTAAGTCATCCTCTTAGGACCTCTTAATCCATATCCTCGTATATCTACCCTTAATCCATCCACTTGCATCCCCTTAAGTCACTCTCTCAACACCCCTTAAGCTATCCTCTTAGGACCCCTTAATCCATATCCTTGTATATCTACCCTTAATCCATCCACTTGCATCCCCTTAAGTCACTCTCTCAACACCCCTTAAGCCATCCTCTTAGGACCCCTTAATCCATATCCTCATATATCTACTCCTAATCCGTCCACTTGCATCCCCTTAAGTCACTCTCTCAACACCCCTTAAGTCATCCTCTTAGGACCCCTTAATCCATATCCTCATATATCTACCCTTAATCCATCCACTTGCATCGCCTTAAGCCTCTCTAGGGTTCATGAGATGCTTAGAATAACAAATCTATATGGGTCAATGGTTTAGGGTCATCTCCTAGTCTCTAGGTCATATGGTTTAGGGTTTAGGGTTTCTTGGGTTCATGAGATGCTTAGAATAACAAATCTATATGGGTTAATGGTTTAGGGTTCATCTCCTAGTCTTTAGGTCATATGGTTTGGGGTTTAGGGCTTCTAGGGTTCATGAGATGCTTAGAATAAAAAATCTATATGGGTTTTAAGGGTTTAGGGTTCATTTCCTAGGATTTAGGTCCTATGGTTTAGGGTTAAGGGTTTAAATTCATTCTCTCAACTCCCCTTAATCCACCCTCTTACATCCCTTTAAGTCATTCTATCAACTCCCCTTAATCCACCCTCTTACATCCCTTCAAGTCATTCTATCAACTCCTTAATCCACCTCTTGCATCCCCTTAAGCCATCCTCTTAAAGGGCCCTTAAGTCATATCCTCTTACATCCCCTTAATCCACAATCTTGCATCCCTTAATTTCTCATAATTCCCCTTAATCCATCCTCTTAGGGCCTATTAAGCCATATCATAAGGTTCATGACATGCATCCCCTTAATCCACTATCTTACATCCCTTTAAGTCATTCTATCAACTCCCCTTAATCCACCCTTTTACATCCCTTCGAAGTCATTCTATCAACTCCCCTTAATCCACCCTCTTGCATCCCCTTAATCCACTCTCTTACATCCCTTTAAGTCATTCTATCAACTCCCCTTAATCCACCCTCTTACATCCCTTCATTCTATCAACTCCCCTTAATCCACCCTCTTGCATCCCATTAATCCATCCTCTTAAAGGACCCTTATGTCATATCCTCTTACATATCCTTAATCCACAATCTTGCATCCCTTAAGCCACTCTCATAATTCCCCTTAAGCAATCCTCTTAGGACTCGTTAAGCCATATCCTAGGGTTCATGACATGCATCCTCTTAAGCCATTCTCTTAACTCCCCTTAAGGCATTCTCTTAAGACCCCCCTTAATCCATCCTATGGCAAACATCATTTGAATTTGTATGGAATTTACTATATATTGTTCTTTTCACACATGAATTTTTTACTTAAATGACTCATAAAAATTATAGTTACTTTACTTACATTAATTATTTTTGCAAGTTCTCATCAAGTCGGTCTACCATGTGATTGTCACTGAAATTTTATTTTATCAAGAGACTATGTAAATACCAATTTTTGGTCTTCACCTAAAAGTTGATAAGCTTTAATTGTATCTACATGCACATATATGTTTCATCATGTTATATAGTTGTATTAAAATCAATATACATTATATATGTTTGTTTGATGTATGAACTTCAATGAGCTTATTAGTCACGTTTTAAATATCTTGTTCCAATTTTATAGATTATACATTTCATGTCTTGTAAATTTACCACATTGTATATAATTGTTCAATTGTATAGATTATACATTTTATACATACATGGAGATAGATTTTTGTTTATTGATTCAAATATTTGCTAGAATTGGAAAATAGTTAAAATTACATGCCCTTAATTTATTATGAATATGATCTAAACTATTTAAGGAATGTTTTAATTTGTCACCTAACCATGTGATAAATTATATATATGAAATTTGATTCTAGATAAGAATTTATATAGTGCATATATTACTTGAAAATTAGATAATTTATATCTATACATACATGAGTGCATATAATCATCAAAATTAACATAACGCGATCATAATTGACTACATATATAATCATCATATTAAATTCAACTGATATAAATAAACACAAATATGATAATAACATGTTCAAAATAAAACTAGAGATAGATAGTCCATAAAATTTATATGTCAAGTCCAACACATATATTTAAATAAAACTAGAGATCTATAGTCCATAAAATTTAAAACCATCTAACTACCAAGTTGATCAGTCAAATCACATCTCCTCTTTGTTCCATATCGATTAGATGTACCTGTCATGCTATAAAAGAGTACAAGAAACTTGAAATTAGATTTAAAATTATTTAGAAATTTTGATATAATTAAACATATTTAAACTTGAAAATATAAACTTTTAGATAAAAATAAATTTAATTAAATATCTAGTAAATATAGTAAAAATAATTTTTAGTATGCATAAATTACCATATGATCATGTGAATCTACTGGCACATTTTGTTCACCGGGAAGCATAACTGTCACTTGAGAAGATCCAAATGCCTGGTCTACTATATCCTACATATTCATATAAAGCAAACAATATGTTAAAACCTCGAATATATATATATATATATATATATATATATATATATAAGGTTCATATAAATTGTATAAGAGATTTAGTAAATTTTAAAACCTCGAATGATATGACCTCAAGATCACACACCTGAGATTGCCCATGCATAAATGCTGACGATGTCTCAGGTGTGCCCGCCATGGGTATCTCATGAAATCCCTACATATAGATGTACAGTAGTTTGTATAGATCATTCACACATGTGTATGCAAATGAACAAATTAAATTAGATCTATGATGTGTATTTAATTTAAACTTAACAAAATTTTGAAAGCACGCAGCTAAGTTGATGATGTCTCAGGAGCGCTGACCACAACTTGTGGTTGGTTAGTACTAGGTATCATATGACCTCCCTGCATCTAGATATAATATATCAATTCACACATGTGTACAAATTCAAATTAAATTAGATATATCCACATAAATTATTTAATATATATTGGTTCAAGTACCTATCCAAAAGGTGAGCCCAGATCTACAACACTCAACATATAGACACAATGATCATATTGAGTTTCAGGCATCGTGTGATCATGCGTCTACACCAAACACTTATTGAATTAATATTATATTATATATATATATATAATTTGATGTTAGTATTTACATGAATTTTTCACATTTCAAACTTGAATTAAATTTAAGTTCAAAAGATGAACATACCTATGTAGGATGTGTTGGCAAAACAAGGATAGATAACTGAGAGAGGGGGATGAATCAGTTGTCATGGAATATTAAAACTTTTCAAACCTTACTTTACTTAATCTCAGATCTGATGAATGAATAATAAACCATGAACAATCAACACATCAGAAACACAAAGAACACCAAGATTTTTACATGGAAACCCTGTTAGGGGAAAAACCACGGTGGATGTTAGTCCATAATTATACCCTATTAAAATTATAATGAGAAAATAATGGGAATGCACATGCATTCAGGCACACTACCTAGAGCTCATTGCTCAAATACAAGATGGATCACTGTCCAACAATACAACAATATGGATTAGATCCACAAAGTATGAACTGAAAGAATAGCTTCTACACAAGCCTGATTATAGTTCCAATTAAGAACAGAAAAAACTTCTTCACTCTTTGCTCAACCTTCTTCTCACTATGCTCTATAATCGAATGATAGGAACACTATTCATACATCTGCACTTTCTTTGGCATACATTCACTCTAATGCACACACTAACTTTGCTCAAACAAGTGCTCTTATATATCCACAACATGAGATTTCATCAACAACTTAGTCAGCTAGAAAATATAAAACATATTTTCAAAGTCGTCCAAATCACAAATAAATTTGCAATGTGAATCCACCAAGGTCAGCCACAACATAATGGAGACCGAAAATAACAACTCCAATCACAAAAATATTTCAATTAATTCCACCTCGAAGATCCACAACACACTACTACCATCATGTCGGCCAAGAACATGAAAAATTGAACATACAAAGAAAAATCTTCGACCATGAACACACCGATCAATGTGGACATACCACAAAGATAGAGCATGATCTAGAGGAATCCAAAAATAACAAGAACTAACAGAGAAACATCTGCAGCACCAAAAACATACAAACTTCATTTAGGAACACTGATAGAACACACAGAAATACAGTCAAAGCACAACTGTTCACTACATCATCAAACCTTCATGTGGACCTCTAAAAATTATGGTGGATTAACTAGATATACTCATCAGAAAACCCTTTAATCCACACCAACTGATCTTCAACATACATAACAAGACACCTTCATGACCTTCACAATTCTATAGAGAACCTGAAACACTTATTTTAACAATTTTATTAATATCCTCGACATATACAGTTTCTGATGTATTGAAGACTAATAGTGTTGACATCAATGACAATCACATATCAGCAACACAACCACATCATCCAACAATCTCCCCCTTTGGTATTGATGGAAACACATGATGTGAAAAACACCATCAACCCAACTCATAATCAACACTCTTCTGACTCTTCTTCCTTGGCCTCTTTTTCATGAACTTCTCTAGATAAGCAACAGTTTTTCACATTACACTTCTCCCCCTTTGAAATCAATGGAAAAGATAAACATTATCTTCCCACATGCCAGCTCTGAACCACATATATGTACATCTGACTACTCCCCCTGAGTAGCAGCCACAAAAACATCAATCTGGATTAGAATATGATCATGAAATGCACAGATTGATGTAAATTAATGCATCCTAGTTCATATCAGGAGGGGTAATTACCCCTAGCATCCCTATGAGATACTCAAAAGTATCCTTCAGCAATGGCTTAGTGAAAATACTGCAACCTACTCTTTAGTCATAGCTTTCATCCAATGTTTATCATTGCAAGTTTCAAGTACATATTTTGGCTCAATCTTGGAAATCAAACAATACTCTTCTATAATCTTTCTTCTAGTTTGCACACATTTATTCTTGTCTCCTATAATTTTATTTTCAAAATTATTTAGCTTTACATACCTTGGAGTTTTAGGATTCTCTTAAACTTCTGATTCTTTTGCTCTTTCTTCTGCACTTGCACTTGTCTCTGCTTCCTGATTAACTTGATTTACCGAAACCACTGGAACATATGGAACATGTGCCACAATTTGAAGTTGATTATGTGTCTGAACATTCTTCCCTTGGTTTGTATTATTTTCATCTAAGTCATATCCACAATACCTAGATGATTTAGCAGAATCTTCATCAACTCTGACATTTTCACTCTCAACCATTTTTCTCAGTCTTCTATTATAGCACTAGTAGGCATTGCTTCTAGTGGAGTAACCTAGAAAGATTCCTTCATTGCTTCTTGCTTCAAAATTTCCTATATCATCATCTCTCTTGATGTAGCATTTGCTTCCAAAGACCTTGAAGTATTTAATAGTAGGCTTATAACAAAGCCATAGCTCACAAGGAATCTTACCAATATTACCATTCACATTTACTCGATTCAAAGTGTACACAACAATGCTTATAGATTCACTCCAATACATTTGAGACACATTTCCTTCAATCATCATTGTTCTAGTAGCATCCATAACTATTTTGTTCTTCCTTTCTGCAACACCATTCTGTTGAGGGGTTCGGGGAGTAGATAACTGTCTTCTAATTCCATGCTCATCACAAAAAGAATTAAACTCCCTAGAGGTGAACTCACCGCCTCTGTCTAACCTTAAGCATTTTATTTTTAGATCTTTTACATTCTCTACCATAGCCTTGAAACTTTTGAACTTTTCTAATGTTTCACATTTTTCTCTTAAGAAGGAAACCCATATCATTCTAGAGTAATCATCAATAATCAACATAAAGTACCTTTCACCATGAATAATTCTGACTCTGGAGGGACCACATAGATTGGTATGCACAAGCTCCAGTAATCCATTTGAATTATGTTGTTTGCTCTGAAAATAAACTCTAGTCTATTTTCCCATATGACACTCCTTGCAAATTGTGCTAGCAAGCATTACCAGCTTAGGAAAATATCTTACTGCTTGAGAGGAGCTAATTTTTACAATGTTATCAAAGTTCACATGACACATCCTTCTATTCCATAACCATCTTTCGTCTACTTGAGTAATCAAACAACTTTCACTAGCAGCATTCAAATGAAAAATATTACCTTTTGTCAGTTTACCGAAAGCAATTAAATTTCCAAAGTTTCCAAATATCTTGCATCTTCTATCTTTGAACTCTAGATCATAACCCTTGTCCACCATTTGTCCAACACTTAATAGATTATGCTTCTAGCCTTCAACATAAATAACATCATCATTTTTATGCTTACCACCAAGACAAATAGATGCTCTACCACGAATCATACAAGCATTGTTATCACCAAATCTCACTACTTCACCATCATACTTCTCTAGACTTACAAATTTTCTTTTGTCACTAGTCATATGATGTGAGCATCCACTGTCAATGACCCACTCATCCTTTTCTTCAATTCAAGTTGCAAGAGCTTTCTCAATTTTGGTAGATCCAATAGCCTTAGGACTATTCTCCTTGATAGC
Source organism: Sequoia sempervirens (assembly GCA_007258455.2). Classification (NCBI taxonomy): domain Eukaryota; kingdom Viridiplantae; phylum Streptophyta; class Pinopsida; order Cupressales; family Cupressaceae; genus Sequoia; species Sequoia sempervirens. The sequence continues at coordinate 89,467 of VDFB02085589.1, forward strand.
AATGAATACCCAACCATCTTCATTTCCATTATCTTTTTCAGGCTCATCATCAGTCACTCCTTCTTCAACAAAGTAACATTTCTTTTGGAATCTAGATTTGTAAGGCTTAGATCTAGGGACTCTTTCACGACATATTGATGCAAAAGGACCAATTTTACTGCAAGAAAAATATTTGATAGGAAACTTTCCTTTATACTTACCATGTCCTCTACCTTCTATCTTCAAAATTATTGCTTCCAATTCTTATAGTTCTTTTCCTTCTTCTTCAAGTAGTTTCATTTCTTCCTCATACTTGAATGTCTTTCTAGAACTCTCTCCCAGATCAAATCTTTGCTTGTCTCTTCTAGATATAGCAACCTTGAATGCAGTTTCAGTCTTAGAAACAGAATCACCAAATTCGCTTAACTCAAAGGCAACAAGTTTTCCAATTAGTGTATCTCTTGTCACATTCATCAATGATCTAAATTCTTCAATAGCATGAGCCTTTTCTTTGTAGGAGGTAGACCATGATCTAAGCACCTTAGCCACAGTTTCTTCCTCTTCCAGAGTTCCAACATCACATCTAATACCCATCACTATTTCATTTACTTTCTCCATAAAAGAAGAAATATTTTCATCTTCATCCATCTTCAAATTTTCATACTTGCCTTTCAAATTTTGTAGCTTAGCCATCTTCACATGGACATATCCTTCATACAAAGTTTCCAACTTTGTCCACATCTCATGAGCTATCTTTAGACCTAACACATTTGTCATTTACGAATTTTTTAGAGCACTCAACAAAGCTTCCATAGCCCGGACATTATTCTTAGCCTCTTTAACTTCATCAGCAATGGAAGGACCATTATGAGGAATAACATATGCATTCTTTGTAATTTTCCAGAAAGGTTCACCAATACACTTCAAATGACACTCCACCCTAGCTTTCCACAATGATTAGTTTGTTCCATCAAATCTAGGACTATCCTTCTTGTATGATGCCATCTCGGATCATCTCAAGCTTTTAAACTTCTTCAAAGGAACCTTCTTTGATACCAATTGTTGGAAAATAAGGATAGACAACTGAGAGGGGGGGTGAATCAGTTGTCACAAAATATTAAAACTTTTCAAACCTTACTTTACTTAATCTCATATCTAATGAATGAATAATAAACCATGAACAATCAACACATTAGAAACATAGAGAACACCAAGATTTTTACGTGGAAACCCTGTTAGGGGAAAAACCACGATGGATGTTAGTCCACAATTATACCCTGTTAAAATTATAATGAGAAAATAATGGGAATGCACATGCATTCAGGAACACTACCTAGAGCTCACTGCTCAAATACAAGAGGGCTCACTACCCAAAAATACAACAATATGGATTAGATCCACAAAGTATGAACTAAAAGAATAGTTTCTACACAAGCCTGATTACAGTTCCAATTAAGAATAGAAAAACCTTCTTCACTCTTTGCTCAACCGTCTTCTCACTCTGCTCTACAATCGAATGATAAGAACACTATTTACACATCTAAACTTTCTTTGGCATACATTCACTCTAATGCACACACTAACTTCGCTCAAACAATCACTCTTATATATCCACAACATGAGATTTCATCAACAACTTAGTCGGCTAGAAAATATAAACATATTTCCAAAGTCGACCAAATCACAAATAAATTTGCAATGCAAATCCACCAATGTTGGCCACAACATAGTGGAGACCCAAAATAACAACTCCAATCACAAAAATATTTCAATTAATTCCACTTCGAAGATCCACAACATGCTACTACCATCACGTCGACCAAGAACATGAAAAACTAAACATACAGAGAAAAATCTTTGACCACGAACACACCGATCAATGTGGACATACAACAAAGATAGAGCATGATCTAGAGGCATCCAAAAAAAACAAGAACTAAAAAAGAAACATCCGCAGCACTAGAAAAATACAAAATTCATTCAGGAACACCGGTAGAACACACAAAAATACTGTCAGAACACAACTATTCACTACACGATCAGATCTTCATGCAGACCTCTAAAACTTTCGGTGGATGAACTAGATATACTCAATAGAAAACCCTTTAATCCACACCAACTTATCTTCAACGTATAGAACAAGACACCTTCATGACCTTCATAGTTCCACAGAGAACCTAGAACACTTCTTTTAACAAATTTCTCAATATCCTCGATATATACAACTTCTGATGTATTGAAGGCCAATAATGTTGACATCAATGACAACCACATATCAGCAACACAACCACAACATCCAATAGGATGATCCTTAGAATATATTAAATTCATGTATGACTCTGTCCCAAATGCATGTATGTCATCTGAAGTGGATGCCTGAGTATTCCTATAGGACGAGCCTCCATGCTCTCTATTGGCCACTTTAGTCATCGCGTGTGTAGTCTAATGATTGAGATGTCCTGAAAGTGAACTCAATGCTCCTAATTTAAATAGCATGGTCTATTGCTTAAATGTAGTGGGAACACCAGGAGAAGGAGGAGGAACAATAGGAGCAATCGGAGCACGTCGCTGAGGATCGACACATGCTCCTAGTCTATGTTGGGGCATGCCACGCCTAGCTCCCTGAAATGACCTCATATCAAAATAGTTGGGTTTTTTACCCAACTCAAACTCAACCCATAACTTTCTCAAAAATTATAGGGGCACCTCACAATTTCCATGTGGTGGATTATCAAACACCATCCCCATCTATTCCAAAAATGTGCATCTATCTGTGGGTGCCTACACCATAAAATTGAAATTCATTTTTTGGTGGGTGGAATTGGTTAGTTTGTTTGGGGGTTAATAAAATATTAGCACATGGCTTGTTTGGTAATTTTAAGGTCATTTATTTCTTTATAGGAAATTCCATCTACATAGAATTGTCTCCTCTCTTCTCTCCATTGATGGAACCTATCTAGGTCTGCATCAATAGATCGAACAGAATCAACAATAGTTTGCATAGTCGATGCAAACTATGTGAGATGGGGAGGGATTCTAGGCTCATTTTTTATCAGATCTATATTTCCTTGAATCACAATAAGGTTGCTCAGATGCTCTCTCTTAATTGATCCTAATCTACTAGAGTGGGGTGGAGGGTTAGGCGGTGGAGATTCTGGAGGTGTGGGGTTTTGTTCTAGTGGTGGATCTGGATGTATGGGATCTATAGAAATTTGTGGATTGGGCATAAAATCCTCTATATTAAATTTTGGATCCGTGTGAGCAATTAAATGGCAACTACATGTTAAATAATTAAAAAATATATATCAACAAACTAATTAAATAATGCACACAATTTGAAAGTTATTTAAAAATCACATTGAACATGCACAAATTCAAAATATATTTCATTTAAATACCATTTGATTTATAACATAAAAAATCCATAGCATGTACACACATTAAATTGAGTCCAGTGTGTGGTTGTTAATATGAAGGGTAGAAATGAAATTAGGGGGTTTTATTAGAACCCTATTCAAATGCATGCACTATGTCATTGGTTTATTAAGTGAATCCCCCTAAAAGAAGGCCCCATAAACTTATTTTTAGCTAGATATCACTTGATAATTAAACTATAGCCAAATTTGATGATCTATACATTAATTGATTTATTTAAAAATGAATAAAACCACATGGATTAAGGTAAAGACTTAAGATTTATTTAAATAAATCACCATCAACATTTAAACTAGGATTTGGATAAAATGTATCAAGAATTGAGAGCTCACAAAAGGCTACAATATCAACAATGAGGCTTCTTTTAATCATTATTGGAAAAATTAAATAAGAAGATTAGTAAATAAAGACTGTGAACATGAGGTGAGGAACCATTTAATTTCTATAGGTAAAGGACTAAAGAATAAAAAATAAGACACATGTAGATATATAACTTTTATTTCTTAAATTGGATGTTAAAATAGGAGGTTAGGGGTTGTTTAGAGTGTCTTCTATTACATATATAAAGGTGGAAAAAGATAACGAAAGGTCCCCAAGCTAATTTAAATTATGAACAACTCAAGAATGAGTGTCAAAATGGGTAAATGATGAAAACCATGTAGTTTAATTCAAGTAAAAATTATACTAGATTCTATTTATATTAGGATTATTGTTAGACAAGGGTGCTCAATGGAGCTCATAAATATCAAGCCTATCATTAATTAACTAATTCATCAATAATTAATTTATTCTTCTAAGTTTTTATGGGTCTAGAGATTTATCTCATTCATTGTTTTCAAAGAATATTAAAGATAAGGATGAAAAATTAATAGAAGACATTCAAAGGGACACATAGATTTATGTTAGTGACCTAATTGCAATGTATGTAAAATAAACAAAGATAAGCTTGAGCTCTATTCACTAAATTTTGAGAACTTCCTTGATCCTCTTAAGAAATGTCATATTAGGACCCCTTAAGGCATTGATTTATGATTTAGGGTGATAGGATGGCTTAAGGCGATCTATGTGTAGTAAGGTCCTAGGACAAAATGGTCCATGGCTTAAGGGAATAAAATTTGGTGGAGTTTCCTAAGGCAACCAAATTTCATTTTAAGGTCCTATGACAAAATTAATGATTTAGGGTTTAGCGTTTAGATTTTAGAGTTTAGGGTTTAGGGTTTAGGGAACTTAGGGTGAAGTTTGGGTGGCCCTTGGAATAATGGACTTGCAAGTTAGTGAGCAACATTTTCTTGTGGAATAGTTGATCAAGATATCTCTTGTTTCCCAACAAGAGATATCTATAGAGCTAAGGTATATTGATTGTGAATGATGTATTAATCAAGTATGACATAGAATTTAATTAAATCCAAGGACATAAATTGATTTATCTAAATTTTCAAATTTCATGATAAGAGACACAAGTTCTCTATAGTGGGACAAAGTAGTTAAGAAGAAATTATAAGTTTAACACTAACATTAATTTATAATCTCATTCATTGTTTTCAAAGAATACTAAAGATAAGAATGAAAAAAAATAGAATACATTCAAAGGGACACATAGATATATGCTAGTGACCTAATTGCAATGTACAAAATAAACAAAGATGAGCTTGAGCTCTATTCACCAAATTTTGAGAAATTCTTTGATCCCCTTAAGAAATGTCATATTAGGACCCCTTAAGACACATCATTTATGATTTTAGGATAGGATGGCTTAGGGGATCTGTGTAGTAAGGTCCCTAGGAGTAAATGGTCATGGCTTAAGGGAAAAAATTTTGGTCCTAAAACCAAATTTCATTTTAAGTTCCTATGAAAAAATGAATGCTTTAGGGTTTAGGGTTTAGATTTAGAGATTTGATGACATGAAAACATATCTATGTCAAATAAAAAATGTAAGAAACCTCCAAGGAGCCCTAATTTATGACACTACACAATGTGACAAGGATGTTTTATAAATTGGTCATTGAAGTGTAGCAATAATTGAAAAATCCTAATGTGAATTATTCATAGCCTCAATCTCAATCTCAATCTCAATGAAAATTGCCCCGAATCTAGGTAACATTCCCTAGATACTTCTAAAATTATGTGAACTATTAGGGTTTTAGGTTTACGTTTTAGGATTTAGGTCCAAGGATTAACCTGGGTAAATTAGTTTTTAGGGACCTATGTTTTTTGGAACCTAGGATTTTTAGGGTTTTGATTTCTAAGTTAAATGTGTCCAATTTAGGTTTAGTTTTTATGGTTTTCAATTTACAATTTAACATTATTTGTTTCGTTGATGTTTTTGGTCTTTTAAATGCAATTTAAAAACTATAAAATATTGAACAAAAACAAAATAAACAAACAAAAATGCAAGATATAAAGGAAAAAAAAGGAAAATTTGAACCAACCTGGAGGTTGCTAAGATTGGTTGTGTCAACAGGAGGAGGTAGCAGTGAAAATTTTCTTCAATCAAGCCCTTTGAAATGCATATGTGAACTCGTATCCTCTTCTCTAGCGTGGCTAAAACTATGAGTGAAAATGAAAACACAGTCGCTAATTTTAAAAAATAAATACCTTTAAGAAATGTGTACGTGTTTCATAACGTATACGTGTTTTCAATTCACGTACCCAAAGCTAAATGCATACACATTTGTATTTAGGCTCAGGTACCCGATCCATAACGTGTATGAGTTTTTTTAAAACACGTATGTGTTTCGTGTGAAATTTTTTGTTTTGGTTGAAACTTCCCCTCTTCGTGTACCCAACCTCTTGCTTTTACCCATTATCTTCCCTACGAATATTTTTTCAATTTTCCTTTCCAATTTACTTGATTTGTTTCAAAACTTCAACACAGTTTAGATTATTGCAAACAAGGTTGTTAATGGGATTTATTTGGAAGATAACGTACTATTGAAGAGTTTTCAACAGTATGACTTCACCTAGGGAGAGGGATTTATTGGAGGATTATTTTTGAGACACTATCTTCCACACAAGAAGAGGTATGTTGAAGCGTACGAGGGGATGAAACTATCAATCCTTAAGGATTCCTCTAGCTATATGTATCATGCATTCAATAGGTATCACTACGAGTTTGGCAAGGAGGAAATTGATAAGTTCAAAAAGAAATTTCATGCAATCTCTTTCATGAAAATGCATGATTTCTCTCAAGTTCTTCAAGTCACTACTGTGCCAATGGTTCAAAGAGGAAACAGAGACAATCACCAAGTTCTTGACATTAATATAACAATGCAATCACAAGCCTTAGTAGCAACTCATGTGCAAATGGAAATTCAGGAAGAACAAGGTAAAAACTCGGTTCACTTCCCTCGTAGAGGGGGTTAATTGTCTTTCTTTTTGTGGATATTGATATGTAGTGTGAATATATAAAATACGGTGGTAGGTTAAAATACACAAGTGAGTGAATATATAAGTAGCAGTAATGTTGTACACGGTTGTGTAATTGTTATCTCCAAAATCGCACCCTTGTTAAGTTGCAAAACTTAGCACTTTGGAGAAACATGGGAACATTCCTAGGTTGTGGGTTACCTAAACTTGGAATGGACCTCTAGAGAAGGTTGGATCCTAAGGTACTCACCTAAACTATTCTAATGACTTGTAAAAGAAAAGGGTAAAAGGAAGCATAAACTAAAAATTGAAAGCTTGAAAAAGATGATGCACCAAAACACTAACTAGGACTTGTAGAACAGCTTACATACACAGTTCAATCAAATGAAAAAGCTTGGTTTACACAACTCAATTTCATATGTTTCTTGCATAAGTGTTTCATAAGAAAGATTTAATGCCAAACTCTTAGAAGGAAAGATATTTTCACAACTAGAAGCATTTTCATTTTAACACAACTTATAACCTTCAACATACATATTTTTCTGCAAGAGCTGCTAACAATGAGAAAAAAAACTACAAGGAATTAGATAACTTCACAAGTAATCTCATCAATCAAACACTTGCACACAGTAGAACAGAAAAACTAAGAAGGAAAAATACTTAACTTCATTAATTTCTAAGGTATCCACTCGTATACATGTCAAAAGAGCTACAAAACACTGTCATTTTCTCCAAGGACTCAAAAGAAGTCACAAAGTAGAAAAAAGAACAAGTAAGAACTAACTTTACAAATGAGTCATGAAATGACTACATCCATTCTCCATAAAAAAATGCACCAAAATAGGAATTAGAACCTTCTTGGTCTTGTGTAACCAAAAAGCCCAGAAAGTACGTCTCAATCTCCCTCCAAAACAAGTCCAAAGTGAAGAAAAGGTCAACTTTGACCTTATCCATCATAAAAACATGAGAAACCACCCCCTAAATAATCTCATTCCCTCCAAAAATTGAGTAAAATTTGTCCTACATCTTCTCCATATGTCGACCAACTTCACTAACCTCCCCCCTATATGCTTGCATAGACATAAAAGCTCAACTATATTCCTTTAATGCATTTACATGGCATAATTACATCACTTTTTCATTAAAATAACACTTAACTAAGTGATTTATAACCATATCACTTAGTCAAATGCTTTTCATTTGTAGTCGATGTAAAATAAAACATTGACATACTTGTGCTTTGGAAGAAAACAAAAATGTATAAGTCATTTTTTTACTTTCCTAGACACTTGCATAGAAGGACATAATGCAAGGGTACTAGTTTTAATGAAAATGTTTAAAATAAAAGGAAAAAAATACCTTAGGTTTTTAGCATGTTTAGGGTTGAAACCCTAATGACCAAAACCCAACCAAACATTCATAATGCATTTCATTTTCACATTGCACTTTTGGAAGTTTCACCTGCTGACATGGGAGTTTTGACTGAAGCTCTGTGGAGATTTCCATAAAGTTTTTAGTAGATTCTATGCAAAAATAAAATGGCCGAGCTCAAGTAAGCTCTCTGCCTGCATACATTTTGCATTTATCCTCAAAGTATGAAGAAAAACTTGTTCCTGAGCTCTATTATACCAAAATAATGAATATAATTTGGTCTCTTTGTGCATTCCTCCTCATGCTTGGAATTTACCATAAAAAAATTTCTATTCTCTGTGAAGAGAAAATAAAAACTTGTGTTTCTCTGTATGCAAATGAAACTCGTTGTTTTCGATATATATTTCTTTGTAAACTTGGCTTTTGCAAGTGACAAGGGTTTCTTTCTTGTGTTCCACTTTTGTGGCTTGAAAGTTTTGTCCCTTGCATTTTCTTATTTTTGTAACTGTGATTTCTACACCTCCATGCCCATGACTTTACATCTTTTTAGATATCAAGGCTTTATTCTCTCCTATGCCTGAGATTCCTCCTTCCTTTATGCAGATAAACTTGAGGGTTTTCATTTTATGTACACAAATGAGTGTTACTATTATGTGCACATTTTTCCTTCCTACCTTAAAGGAAACTCATACATTATGTAGAAATTTTCTTCTTGCTATGGAGGAACAAGGTTACTTCTTGCACTAATTCATGCTTAGCCCCTTAGAAAACCCAGGCCATAGCTCGACCCCTTGATGAATCTTTGTGTCTTCATGAAGTTTCATGAGCAAAAATGGGTTCCTTTGAACTCATCATGGTTCTATAGGCCATGAGCCCTATTCTCATGTATTTTCTTGAAAATACAGATGGAAAACACCATTATGCATGTGGCTCGGCTTTACATACTAACACCTAAGGATTTTTAAAGCTTCACTCCATGCCTCCATTTAGGGTTTTTTCCATTTTTTGTAGCTTCTTTCACATAGTAATCTTCATAATAAACTTATGGATATGATTTTGTCTATGGAAAGAATAAGAGATCTTATGAAATATGATCACTACAACATATAGAAAACATGGACATCCACATGATGTATTCACATTTTTTTTGTATTCGTTCTATACCATATTTGTTGCTATTGTTTGTTCATTTGACTTTCTAAAAACATAGAACAAAAATTACTTTTGTACAAAATACAAAAGATGACTGTTCCAAGTAATAATGCAACTTATCTCCATCTCAACGGGACATGATGCCATTACACATCAAAATTCCTTGTCTTTGTATTTATTGTAATAGTAACAGTGTACATTGAAATTGGAAATGAAACCATTTGAATAACCCTAATGATTGCCATTGTTGCTCTTTGGTATCCATGATAGTCCTTTAAGCATCCTATTGCATCAATGTCACTATCTTTTACATTGCATTCATGACTCTTCTCCTCTTATAGCTTGATGACTATATTTTCAATGCAATGCTACTATGTTGAGTGCTACCTCTATAGACAAGAGCTCATTGTCACTTGTAGGTGGCCTTCCACTAGGGCATGATGCCCACAATTTTTTCCTCTTCTAATATGATTGTCTATGTGATTAGCCTTGAAACTACTCCTTTATGAATATTCAAGAGGTTTAAATGTGACTTGAACTCATGATCTTGTTCTTTTAATTGAGTTCTATTTTAACAAGAATTTGTCATTTATGACAGTGGCATTCATCAATTCACTATCATAGGTGATAGATACTTTTTAAAATTGATAAACATGATGTTTTATTTCATTCTCATCCCCCTTTAATTTAGAGGGAAGCATGTTAGACTCAACCCTTGTGGAAGCCCATTTACTCCACATGTTGTGATCTCAATTGAAAACAATTCAGCGATGAAAGATTTCACCTATACCTAGACAGTGAACAAGCATGTTAGATAAAACAAAGCATATGATAGATGTTTATGATAACCTTCTATTTTCCTGGAAATCTGTGATATGTAGACTATTTCAATGCTTTATGAGAATAGGCTATATGTTTGTAGATGTTGCACATGTAAATATTATGGATCTTGAGCTCTAACAAACTCTCTATCACTCATGCAAGCAATCTTGGAGCAATAGGAAAGCAACTTTTGGAGGTTGGACAAGCAAGAGGGGTTGGACAAAGATACAACTACTCAACTTGGGATTCGTCATTCAGGTAACAACAAATCCCTTCTCTTTCCAATGCATTCTTTACTTTTTGTATCTTCAAATGTATATTTTATTTCTTTTATTGTATTGAAATAGTTAGTCCCACTTTTGTGGGGACACCATACATTTATGATTATCAATAAAGACAACTTTTATGCAACATTTGTTCTCTCTCTTCTCTATTGTATACATTTTCATAATGTAATGCAGTCTATTTGATAATTTATTTTATGCATATGGATATAACATAGCAAACTTGAACGTATACCTTTTATCTTTTAATTGCAAACACAATCTTAGCTCTACCTAATTGAGCTGAAGCAAAATTAGGTAATAGTAATATAGTGTATGGGTGAATTTTTCGGTTGCTAGGTAGTTAAAATATTTTCTATGGAATTGCTAGGGCTGCATAATATAGTGCATTGATATAATTTATTGAGGATGTTTGGTAGTTAAAGAATGTTTATATGAGTGCATCCATTTTGGGTATTTGACACTCGCCTTTTATGATATTTTGTATTTACATATATTACTATTAATATAATATATAGGCTCTTTTCCTTTCATTTAAAAAATAAATTACAATTTAATATGCATTAGAAATTATATTTAGCTATTGCAATTATATTTATTTATAATTAAAAAATGTCTCTTTATGTGGAAAATCAATTTGAATTATTTGAATTTCAAGAATAATTGTATTATTTTATTTCCTTTGGAAAATAAAATGATTTAGACATTTTGATTTAATGAAAATTATTTTTTTGTAAAATGAGAAATTGGAAAAATAAAAAAGAAAATAGAAAGAAAAATTGAAAAAGAAAATAAGAAATAAGAAATTTAATGAAATATAGAAAAGAAAAAGGTATAAAGGAGAAAAAGATTGTCTTTTTATTCATTCCATTTTGGCAAATGCTCTCTCTCAACCCTTTCCTTTAAAAATGGATAGTTGGATAAAAATAGATGAATTTGCTTCTTGCAAATTAGGGATTGGATTGCAAACAAAATGAATGAAGATATTATTGTTTGCATTTTGGATTGCTTCTCAACTTTTGAAGAAAATAAAAGAAATTTGTCATTTTGGGAGCTTTACAATTGAAATATTTTTCCTCATTTCTCCAAGTTTTTAATTGTAATTGTCGTGCCTTCCTTTAAGGAATCATATGGCCTTATTTTTATTTACTTCCATTGTTTTCATTGAATAAATTAAATATTTTGAAATTTTGAAAATTTCCTAATTTGTGCCCTTATTATGGAATTTGTTTCCAAAATCATGAAATGTGAATTTTATGTTAAGTGTGGTTTTTTACATATTTGGAACCAAAGGGTGACCTTAGAATTTTGAAATTTGAAATTTGAAGCATTCATCAATGGAGTTTGGAAAATTCAATTATTATTTTGTATTGAATTATTTTTCATAAAATTTGAAATTGTGAGGCATTCTAATTGAATTTTAATTGTGGGAAAAGAAGCATCCTTAATGATTTTTATTTTATAATCTTTTGAGACCAAGTTTATTTTTATCCACCAAAATTGTGCATTGAAATCCATGCCACATATAAATAGTGTTTTGGTATGATGAACCTAGGATTTCAAGTGTAGGATGTAGGAAATGAGTGGCTCTTGATGTCGGCCAAGGAATAAAGGGGCCTGAGAGATATTATGGGTGAATATTTTACTAAGCGATAACTAAATACATTGGGTAATTAAAAAACTAAGATTTTAATTCCTATGGCATAGCCAAAGTGCTCGTATAGGCCTAGTATGAGCATAAAAGACATGTTCACTCAAGAAGCATTGGTCCTTATTGATTGGGTTCCTCATGGGGTGAACTAATACATACTCAGCTCCACTTAGTCATCCCTTTGATCTACTATGATGGCATTCCTTCCCTAGACTGTATGGTTCCTCATCATTGATGCCATTGGACTTGGTGTTCGATGAGAGACCCATCTCTAGCCATGTCATGATTAGAAGATATTTTGATTTTATGTGTTCATGGGTGTGCTATATTATGTCTTTTGGCATTTCTATGCCCTATGATGTGGATTATTCCTCATGCTTATTGTTGGTTATCATATCCCCTTGAGCATGTGTGCTTTGTGATTAAATGATCTTACTTTTGGCCTATTGTACATTTTTATGTTGATCATTCTTGTGTCATGTGTATGCTATGATGTTTTTTTTCTCATTTGATTCCTTGTGTATATTATGATTAGATGTTCTTATTCAATGGAATGTTTTGAGCCATGCTCCTTTTTTTTTATGAGTGATGTACTTGTGCCCAAGTGACTATATCCTAGCACGGTGGGGTGGATCTAAGGGTACCACATGGTTGGCCTTGGTGAAAACCACCATTAGGCATTAAACTTCTTGGAGGATTTATTTGGAGGAGCTTGGATAGTGTACAATTGGAGGTTATCTCCTTTCTTTAGTTTCTCTTTCTTGTAAATTGATGTAAAATATATAATTTGGGACTCTAATGGTGTAATTTGCACCTAGAAAAATTTCCCATTAATTTACCCTTACCTTAGCTTTACAAGTCTAATGATGCAAAAACCCATCACCTTCATCCTGATTTTCTGACGTGTCCTCGTCATTTTGTGTCGATGGAGGAATATTTGTTGGGGACGTGTGTGCACTGTGTGGACGTCCACGTGCCACACTGCCATCCTGATAGATTCCTGCATTTGGAATCTATAGAAACATTACGCTTCCTTATTTCTTGCGAATGTAACATCTCCTGTTGACTCTTGACTAACAAAAAATGACTCTTTGTCTCCATTTTACCCATTCAAACTCATTCTTTCACTCTTACACTCTCTAACTCATTCCTTCATTCTCTCAAGCTCAATTTTATCATTCTTCTTGATCATTCTTGCTCTATCTTGTTGCTACCATCTTTCTACTTGGTCTCTACAACACCTTCTTTCTCCAACACCATCTTCATTGCAAGTTTACAAAGTTCTATGGTGGTGCCATTTTCCTCCTTCCTCTATCAACCTTGAGTGCTTATAGCAAGGAAGGTAACATTATGTCTTTTCATTTACTTGCATCTATTGTCTTGTAGAGTAGCATTCAAGGTGTCAATGCTCTCTACCTTATTGTTTTATTTCCATTCTCTCTTCTTTATCGCTTTCTCTATATCATTGCATATTTGGTTGTTCATGGAGGTGATAACACCAAAATAGGGATTTTACCGAGGCATACCTCAAAACACGACTAACACTTTTCCTATTTATGTGTGTGTAGGTGTAGGTTCATCCACTTGGATTTATAGTTGGAGAACTAGACTGTACATGAGTTCTCTCTCTCTCTTTCTTCATCATTTTATTGTTAGAATAGCTTTATAAGTATTCTTCTTGTTATATTACTTATTTTTATATTTTTCCATTAAACTGTCATACTACAAAACTCTGATATTCAAGTCATAATTTGACCTTGTGTGTCTTTGTCTATCATTCAATCCTCTATCTGTATAGGATGCCAGAAAACCCCCAAGACTCTAGCACAACATGCTGAATTTTGGTTCTTACGTTGTTGTCCTTGGATAGAGAGTTGTCTGGTTTGTAGTCTGAGACCCTTGCAATCTGCTCACCTAGTTTTCAAAAACACTTGTCATTAGTAGAAGGGAAACAGGGTCTTGTTTTCCCAAGTCCTTTTCAGCCTATCTCTTCTCTCTTTACCTTTTGATCAACCTGAGGTAGTTTAGGGTAGTTCATTCATTGAGGCTCTCCTGTGACCTGGAGCCTTGGGGGTGAAAAATCCCCCTACTCTACAGGGACCTTGAGTCCTCTTTTTTAATTGTAATATTTAATTTTTGGAACCTTCTATTGGATGGAATTTAAACCACCCACATAAGTGGTGAAGGATCTATCTTCTTATGAATGTTTTCTCGATATTGGTGTTGAATGCTATTGTTATTTCATATGCAATTTATCTTTCTTAAATGTTGGTAAAATGAACATAAGGAACATTTGTAGTTGGACTTAAAATGAATCTCTTGTGTTAGAAAACATTCAAGTTTGGATTTGGATCTTGTTTAGTTTATCTCCCAAGTTTGGGGTCATGTGTGTGTGAGAACCCACCACTAGGTGGTATCTTTTAGGTTTTACTCTTAGTTGAAGGACCAATAGGGTGTGTTGGGAATGTATCCCTCTATTACCTATGTCCTTTCAATCATTTTGGTGTCCCTTGTAGGCTTCCCATCTTATGAGGAGTGTCTCTTTTATTGATCAGTGCATTAGAGATTAGATGGGGTTGTACCTCTTGGTATCTTGATCATTTTGTATCATTTTTGTGTATGGTTGTTTTATGATTCTATTTTTTGAGTTATGGGAGTTTTCCCTAGGCATGATATCTAGAAATAGTCATTTGTTCAATATCTGGCTAGGACAATAGTGGGAGATAGGACTACAACACAAAACATGACTATAGTGTAAATTATTGATACAAACACAATCCCTAGACACCTATGTACTTCTTGGATGCCAAAAAACCTATGGGACTCTAGTGCATCATTCTAGTTTCCTTCTAGCATGCTAATGTCCTTTCTAGGTGTTGTTATCATCTAGTGCATTGGTGTCCCCTATTTTGTCAAATAGTGAATTCTTATGGCCAATTCTTAAGGAAAATTTGTATATGAAAGCTTTTCCACTTGGAATTTTGAATCTTTTCATGAAATTGTTTCATCAATAAGTGTTGTAGTCAAGGAGGTGTGGTACCTTTTTCTTTGAGAAGTGTGTCATTACTTGAGAATAGCCTATCATTGTTCTAGTTGGTGGAGGGTTTGTACCTTCCAATAAGGAAACCTTTGGTGAAGGTTTTCCCCTATTTTATGTGTTTTAAGGTTTTTATTGAGTGGATTGGAGGTGGTTTTCACCCTCATCCTACTCATTCTAAAAACTAGTGGTTGTTTCACCTAGTTGAGAAGTGATAGCTCCTAGTTGTTCCACTATATGTGTGGGTTTCCATGGAGTGGTAAGAGTTTGTAAGTGTGTCTTTGTGGAGATTCAAGGTTGGCGATCCTCATCCTACCCTTGTGTTCTCACAAGAAAGCATAATTATGGGTTAGTACTCAATCACCATTTAGATGTCATTTCCCCTCTCATAGGTTCATCATGGTGGTTTCATCCCACAATTGATAATTCTCCCAGTGGTGCTCCCTTTCTTAGAATAATAGTGAGTTTTTTCTTTGTGTTAGTACCCTTGGTTCATTGTGTTTGACATGATACTTGTATGTTCATTTTTGTTTAGTGCGACATGTTGATGTCAAACATTGGTCATTGTTGTTGTAGTTTAAAAAAAATGATATTTAGACGATTAGTGTCCTAGGTGTGTAGTTAGGGGTATTACAAAAGGGATAAAATACCTTAACCAAAAGAATTATTTAGAATCTATTTTCTTTCTATACAATTTGAGTGCTTTGGTGATTTATAAAATAATTTTATCACAAACTAAAGTAATATAAGAGATAAAAATATTACTTTTTATAGAAACTTTGTTTTAAAACAATGTTCATTATTTCACATAAATTTATTCTCTAACATGCAATAATATGAGTAAATAAAAAATATTTTCCTTAAAAAACTATAACTTAAATATGCTAGGGATTTTCAAATATGACTACATTATTTGTAAATTTTCACATATGATATAACATAGCTTTGATACAATACTAGAGTTTGTTAGGTTTTTGAACTATAACATAAAACTAAAATATATTTTGTTAAAACAATAGCTCCCATTACCATTTAAATATAAACAAATTTAAACTTAAATTTTGAAGGTTCAATTTATATAGAATGCAAACTTTATTTTTAGTCTTGTAAAATAATTTACTTTAATTTGAGTGAAAATATGATAGCTCTTTCCTTAATGGTGGAGTTTCTTCATAAATGTAAAAGATGAATATTGACTCACTGTCTTCTCTTATACACTTATTTGATTGCATTTAGATTATTGTATGGTGTATTACACGTATATGTTCTTAGGTGTTGTTTTCTTAATTATAATAAGATTCTTAAATATTAAGAAAGATTTATGCTATAATAGTGTAGTTATGCGAGACAAAAATGTTGGCGTAGGTTTTTATTTTTCTAGTGGGATAATTTATTTTCTCTTAGTTATAGGTTTTTCTTATGCATTTATTAAGCTTTCTTAAGATAATAAAGTGAGTTGATCATTTAATAACTAGGAGATAAAGTGGTGAGTTGTCTCCACCCTTTAAGGGTGGAGTATTTACTTTTTCATCACTTTATTTAATGTTGGTGGTTATTGGTGGTCAATTCTTATTGGTTGATTTTCCACCTCCATCCTCTCCTTAGTTCTATATAAACTCACTACCTAGCTTGTATTTTTTCATCTTGGAAGCTCTTAATACAATTATATCATCCTAACATTGCATATCTCCCAAAGTTGTTGATTTTCATTGTTTATGTTTTTCTATTTTATGTAGCTTTGAATTTCTCTTAAAAAATTTCTAAGGTTATTCAATTTATTTTATATTTCTAACATGATATCAGAGCTTTTGTTTTAATAAATCTAAGTTATTATATTTTTTTAGTAAACAGATTGTCCTCTTCATATAATCGTATAAAATGACTCAAACATGCCCAGTAATGAAGAAAAATCAGTTACTAACAACTTTGTAGATCACTATTGGATTAGTGATCTTACTTTGAATTTCAGAGGTACAAATCCCTCTTATGATTTTCAAGGAATTAGAAAACTAATGCATGCTTTTAACCAGAAAGCAGTAAAGGAAACTAATGTTTGCACATAAAAATGATACAGATATGATAGATGAGCATAAAATAAACAGAATGTAAATTAGATGATGCACAGATCACCCATTTCACACCTACGAATGATAACCAGGAAAGAATGAGCAGTAGTTCCTCTTGCGAAATGACTTTTAACAAGAATTCACAGATTCAATAATAAATGTGTCCACAAATTAATATACAGAAACTACATTACAAGATGATTGGAAAGACATAAAGGAAATATACGATCAGAAGAAACATAGGTAAATACATAGATCTAAGAATGTTTCTTTATTCTTGTAATGAAAAATATGAGCTCACAGACTCATATCTTCTGTACAACAAATGTGCTTGAAGACAACCAAAATGCTTGTATCTTCCCTAGGCCAAATAATAAAATGATTCCCTAACTATCTCTACCCCAGCCCTCATAGTGGCTCTCATAGCATAGCCAAAGATCCCCCTACAATGCCTACATTTACATATTTAAAGACTCACAAAAAGAGTCCTTTCACTTGTCTATAACCATCTCTTGAAATTCTTTTCAAGTGGATAATATTCCACTTTCAATTTTGTAACTGATTCTTGGAGATAAAAATAAAAGCCTCCCTTCGCATAATCTTTTCCTTTTTAAATGTTCACATTCCCCTTTCTTATATTTCTAGTTTAACAAGGGGACACTAAGATTTTGTTACATGGAACCGTTGACGAATTCACCATAGTTTTACCAAATGTGAATGGATTCTTTCCCATTAGAGTAAACGACAATAGACCAAAAGCAAGAGTTGTCTTAATTTCATGAACAAGATTCCTCTGAGCCTTTGCACTAATATTAAACTTCTTTCACAACCAAAGTATTCCAGCCTCTATGATAAAATTTTGAAGGAATCTAGCATTCCTAAAATATGCTTTCCACAAGACCTCCTTTGTCGTAGTTCAGAACATAAATCACCTATAGGACTTTTGAACGGTTGGCTTTGTAAGATCAAGATCCTATAATTTGTACTGAATTCGAGGTGGAAACGTAGAATCAAGCCTAAAGGAAGAGTCTTCATCTAGTTTCACCGCGCCATAATCATGTTCTATAGCAACCTTTTCAGTTTATCATCCATCCCATCATTCAGCGTGTCACTGTCAAGACTTATTATCAAATATACCAACTTCTAGAGAAATCCTAAATTATTCGATCAAGGTAATGTTGTAATGGAAATGACTAAGGTCTCAACTCCACTATTTTAGGAAACCAATAAACCCTTCACACATTCAACCTATCACATTTATTTACCCATATGCATGGGGTGTATTATATTAATGTAAGAGAGGGGGACCACCACATGTAAGGCCCCAGGTCATAGAGGGCCAAGATGCGGAAGGCTTCCCTAACTTACCTCAACTTAACAAGATGTTAGGATATGCAGGACAAGAATGATGACAACCACAAGGTCCATCAATCACTCTATAGGCCTGAAATACAAAATGGGGCTAGGCGAGCTGGTTTTCAAGTTCAACACTACACCTTAGGAAGCTCTCTTCCC
Organism: Sequoia sempervirens; assembly: GCA_007258455.2. Taxonomy (NCBI): domain Eukaryota; kingdom Viridiplantae; phylum Streptophyta; class Pinopsida; order Cupressales; family Cupressaceae; genus Sequoia; species Sequoia sempervirens. Next base: position 108,145 of record VDFB02085589.1, read on the forward strand.
AAGGATGAAAGCGTAGTCTTTGGACAACAATGCAACACACTGGCATCTCTAAAGTGTGTTGTCATCCATACCACTAGACAACTACAAAGACAAGGTCAAACCTAAGAAAACAAGCTAATGGCCTTGCTAACTATTACTAAAGGGCCAAAATAGCATGATTAATTAAATGAAATACTTTCTAATGTGATAAAGAAAAAATGCAAGAGTTAGGGTGGTAAGAAGGATCTCACAAAGAAAAGAGTTCACCATCTAGCTCTTGAGAACACGTTCACCTACACACAAAGAGGAGGAAAATGTTGGGTGGAAATTTAGGGGCCTACGTTAGTTAGACTCCCGTTTAGGTGTTTCCACCTCCATGGACAATCAAGAAAGAAAGTATGATAAAGAAAGTAATCTAATAAAGAACACCAAAAATACTACAAAATAGTAAGTGTGCTTACTCAACCAAGTAATAGAGGAGAGGAAAGGGAATCTTACCACCTCCTCCAAGAGAACTCAAGGTTGCTTGGGGGAGAAAATAAGAGTACTCGAGCCTCTGTTGCAATGATGTTGTCCCCAAATTTCTCTATTGAAGTGATGGAGTGAAGTTGTTGTTGCAATGGAGTGCTTGAAAAGCTACTTGAAAGCTTGAGAGTGAAGGAAAGAGTATGAAAGTGAGCTTGTGAATGAAGTGAAGAGGTTAGGATGAATGCTCAGAAGATGAAATTCTTGTTGAAGGAGTGAATTTGAAGAGGAGATGAAGAAAATGGCCATCTTCAGGTCAGTCAGCCGAAGAGGGTGTTACAACTTGACTCCCAATGAGAAGTGTAATGCCTCTGCAGGTTCAGCTGCAGGAATCTGCCAGGGATGTAAGCATGCCACGTAGACATTTGGCACTGCGTGGGCATCCTCGATAGAAATTCCTCCACTGAAGCCCAAAATAGGCACCAAGTGTGATGAAAGCAATGGGCTTAGGTGTAATTAAGCCTTCAAACTTGGTTTTCTAAGGTGGATAAAGGAAAAAAGGGAATTTGCATAAAGGGCGCAAATTCACTCTTATATATTTTTCCCCCACTTTAGTGATCATGAGTACTAATGAGTGCTCAATAAAGTAGATCAAGCAAGGAGTAAGGTTAGAAATGTATACCTGAACCACGAGGA
>VDFB02085589.1:109384-127886 GCA_007258455.2 Sequoia sempervirens
TTCATCCATTATCTTCCACAAAAATTTGAGAATTGAGTTTTCCTTTTCAATTTACTTGATTTGTTTCAAAACTTCAACATGGTTTAGATTATTGCAAACAAGGTTGTTAATGGGATTTATTTGGAAGATAACGCACTATTGAAGAGTTTTCAAGAATATGACTTCACCCAGGGAGAGGGCTTTATTGGAGGATTATTTTTGAGACACTATCTTCCACACAAGAAGAGGTATGTTGAAGCATATGAGGGGATGAAACTATCAATCCTTAAGGATTCCTCCAGCTATATGTGTCATGCATTCAATAGGTATCACTATGAGTTTGGCAAGGAGGAAGTTGATAAATTCAAAAAGAAATTTCATACAATCTCTTTCATGAAAATGCATGATTTCCCTCAAGTTCTTCAAGTCACTACTGTGCCAATGGTTCAAAGAGGAAACAGATACAATCACCAGGTTCTTGACATTAATATAACAATGCAATCACAAGCCTTAGCAACAACTCATGTGCAAATGGCAATTCAGGAAGAACAAGGTGAAAACTAGATTCACTGCCCTCATAGAGGGGGTTAATTGTCTTTCTTTTTGTGGATATTGATATGTAGTGTGAATATATAAAATAGGGTTGTAGGTTAAAATAAATAAGTGGGTGAATATATAAGTAGCAGTAATGTTTTATAGGGCTACGTAATTGTTATCTCCAAAATCGCACCCTTGCTAAGTTGTAGAACTTAGCACTTTGGAAAAACATGGGAACATTCCTAGGTTGTGGGTTACCTAAACATGGAATGGACCTCCAGAGAAGGTTGGATCCTAAGGTACTCACCTAAACTACTCTAATTACTTGCAAAAGAAAAGGGTAAAAGGAAGCATAAACTAAAAATTGAAAGCTTGAAAAAGGTGACGCAACCAAAACACTAACTAGGACTTGTAGAACAGCTAACATACATAGTTCAATCAAATGAAAAAGTTTGGTTTACACAACTCAATTTCATATGTTTCTTACATAAGTGTTTCATAAGAAAGCTTTAATTTCAAACTCTTAGAAGGAAAGATATTTTCACAACTAGAAATATTTGCATTTTAACACAACTTATAACCTGCAACATACATATTTTTCTGCAAGAGGTGCTAACAATGAGACAAAACTACAAGGAATTAGATAACTTCACAAGTAATATCATCAATCAAACACTTGCACATAGGAGAACAACAAAACTAAGAAGGAAAAATACTTAACTTCATTGATTTCCAAGGTATCCAGTGGTATACATGTCAAAAGAGCTATAAAACACTGTCATTTTCTCCAAGGACTCAAAAGAAGTCACAAAGAAGAAAAAAGAACAAGTAAGAACTGACTTTAAAAATGAGTCATGAAATGACTATATCCATTCTCCATAAAAAATGCACCAAAATAGCAACTAGAACCTTCTTGGTCATGTGTAACCAAAAAGCCCAGAAAATAGGTCTCAAACTCCCTCCAAAACAAGTCCAAAGTGAAGAAAAGGTTAGCTTTGACCTTATCCATCATAAAAACAAGAGAAACCGCCCCCTAAATAATCTCATTCCCTCCAAAAAGTGAGTAAAATTTGTTCTACATCTTCTCCATATGTCGACCAACTTCACTAACCTCCCCCCTATATGCTTTCATAGACATAAAAGCTCGACTATATTCATTTAATGAATTTACATGGCATAATTACATCACCTTTTCATTAAAATAACACAACTAAGTGATTTATAACCATATCACTTAGGAAAATTCTTTTCATTTGTATTCGATGCAAAATAAAACATTGACATACTTTTGCTTTGTAAGAAAGCAAAAATGTATGTCATTTTTTTACTTTCCTAGACACTTGCATAGAAGGACATAATGCAAGGGTACTAGTTTTAATGCAAATGTTTAAAATAAAAGGAAAAAAATACCTTAGGTTGTCAGCATGTTTAGGGTTGAAACCCTAATGACCAAAACCCGGCCAAACATTCATAATGCATTTCATTTTCACATTGCACTTTTGGAAGTTTCACCCGCCAACATGGGAGTTTTGACTGGAGCTCTGCAGAGATTTCCTGAAAGTTTTTAGCAGATTCTATTCAAAAATAAAAAAGGTCGAGCTCAAGTAAGCTCTCCACCTGCATACATTTTGCATTTATCTTCAAAGTATGAAGAAAAACGCTTGTTCCTGAGCTCTGTTATACCAAAATAATGAATATACTTTGGTCTCTTTTTGCATTCCTCCTCATGCTTAGACTTTACCATAAAAAACTTTCTATTCTCTATGAAGAGAAAATAAAAAATTGTGTTTCTCTGTATGCAAATGAAACTTGTTGTTTTCGGTATATATTTTTTTGTAAACTTGGCTTTTGCAAGTGACAAGGGTTTCTTTCTTGTGTTCCACTTTTGTGGCTTGAAAGTTTTGTCCCTTGCATTTTCTTATTTTTGTAACTGTGATTTCTACACCTCCATGGCCATGACTTTACATCTTTGTAGGTATCAAGGCCTTATTCTCACCTCTGGCTGAGATTCCTCCTTCCTTTTTGTAGATAAACTTGAGGGTTTTCATTTTATGTAAACAAATGAGTGTTACTATTATGTGCACATTTTTCCTTCCTACCACTGCTTACAGGAAACTCATACATTATGTAGAAATTTTCTTCTTGCTATGGAGGAACAGGGTTACACTTCCTACACTAATTCATGCTCATCCCCTCAGAAAACCTAGGCCATAGCTCGACCCCTTGATGAATCTCTGTGTCTTCATGAAGTTTCATGAGAAAAAATGGGTTCCTTTGAACTCATATTGGTTCTATAGGCCATGAGCCCTATTTTCATGTATTTTCTTGAAAATACAGATGGGAAACTCCATTATGCCTATGGCTCGGCTTTACATACTAACACCTGAGGATTTTTAAAGCTTCACTCCATGCTCCATTCAGGATTTTTTCCATTTTAAGTAGCTTTTTTCACATAGTAATCTTCATAATAAACTTATGGATATGATTTTGTCTTATAGAAAGAATAAGAGATCTTATGAAATATGATCACTACAACATATAGAAAACATGGACATCCACATGATGTATTCACATTTTTTTTGTATTCGTTCTATACCATATTTGTTGCTATTGTTTGTTCATTTGACTTTCTAAAAACATAGAACAAAAATTACTTTTGTACAAAATACAAAAGATGACTGTTCCAAGTAATAATGCAACTTATCTCCATCTCAACGGGACATGATGCCATTACACATCAAAATTCCTTGTCTTTGTATTTATTGTAATAGTAACAGTGTACATTGAAATTGGAAATGAAACCATTTGAATAACCCTAATGATTGCCATTGTTGCTCTTTGGTATCCATGATAGTCCTTTAAGCATCCTATTGCATCAATGTCACTATCTTTTACATTGCATTCATGACTCTTCTCCTCTTATAGCTTGATGACTATATTTTCAATGCAATGCTACTATGTTGAGTGCTACCTCTATAGACAAGAGCTCATTGTCACTTGTAGGTGGCCTTCCACTAGGGCATGATGCCCACAATTTTTTCCTCTTCTAATATGATTGTCTATGTGATTAGCCTTGAAACTACTCCTTTATGAATATTCAAGAGGTTTAAATGTGACTTGAACTCATGATCTTGTTCTTTTAATTGAGTTCTATTTTAACAAGAATTTGTCATTTATGACAGTGGCATTCATCAATTCACTATCATAGGTGATAGATACTTTTTAAAATTGATAAACATGATGTTTTATTTCATTCTCATCCCCCTTTAATTTAGAGGGAAGCATGCTAGACTCAACCCTTGTGGAAGCCCATTTACTCCACATGTTGTGATCTCAATTGAAAACAATTCAGCGATGAAAGATTTCACCTATACCTAGACAGTGAACAAGCATGTTAGATAAAACAAAGCATATGATAGATGTTTATGATAACCTTCTATTTTCCTGGAAATCTGTGATATGTAGACTATTTCAATGCTTTATGAGAATAGGCTATATGTTTGTAGATGTTGCACATGTAAATATTATGGATCTTGAGCTCTAACAAACTCTCTATCACTCATGCAAGCAATCTTGGAGCAATAGGAAAGCAACTTTTGGAGGTTGGACAAGCAAGAGGGGTTGGACAAAGATACAACTACTCAACTTGGGATTCGTCATTCAGGTAACAACAAATCCCTTCTCTTTCCAATGCATTCTTTACTTTTTGTATCTTCAAATGTATATTTTATTTCTTTTATTGTATTGAAATAGTTAGTCCCACAGCTTGTGTGGGACACCATACATTTATGATTATCAATAAAGAGACAACTTTTATGCAACATTTGTTCTCTCTCTTCTCTATTGTATACATTTGCATAATGTAATGCAGTCTATTTGATAATTTATTTTATGCATATGGATATAACATAGCAGACTTGAACGTATACCTTTTATCTTTTAATTGCAAACACAATCTCAACTCTACCTGATTGAGTTGGAAGCAAAATTAGGTAATAGTAATATAGTGTATGGGTGAATTTTGTCTGGTTTAGGTAGTTAAAATATGTTTCTATGGGATTTCTATAAGGGCTGCATAATATAGTACGTGGATGTAATTTGTTGAGGATGTTTGGTAGTTAAAGAATGTCTATATGGAGTCTGCATCCATTTTGGGTATTTGACACTCTTGCCTTTTATGACATTTTGTATTTACATATATTACTATTAATATAATATATAGGCTCTTTTCCTTTCATTTAAAAAAAAAAAATTCAATTTAATATACATTAGAAATTATATTTAGCTATTGCAATTATATTTATTTATAATTAAAAATGTCTCTTTATGTGGGAAAATCAATTTGAATTATTTGAATTTCAAGAAGGGAATTAATTGTATTATTTTATTTCCTTTGGAAAATAAAATGATTTAGACATTTTTATTTAATGAAAATTATTTTTTTGTAAAATGAGAAATTGGAAAAATAAAAAAGAAAATAGAAAGAAAAATTGAAAAAGAAAATAAGAAATAAGAAATTTAATGAAATATAGAAAAGAAAAAGGTATAAAGGAGAAAAAGATTGTCTTTTTATTCATTCCATTTTGGCAAATGCTCTCTCTCAACCCTTTCCTTTAAAAATGGATAGTTGGATAAAAATAGATGAATTTGCTTCTTGCAAATTAGGGATTGGATTGCAAACAAAATGAATGAAGATATTATTGTTTGCATTTTGGATTGCTTCTCAACTTTTGAAGAAAATAAAAGAAATTTGTCATTTTGGGAGCTTTACAATTGAAATATTTTTCCTCATTTCTCCAAGTTTTTAATTGTAATTGTCGTGCCTTCCTTTAAGGAATCATATGGCCTTATTTTTATTTACTTCCATTGTTTTCATTGAATAAATTAAATATTTTGAAATTTTGAAAATTTCCTAATTTGTGCCCTTATTATGGAATTTGTTTCCAAAATCATGAAATGTGAATTTTATGTTAAGTGTGGTTTTTTACATATTTGGAACCAAAGGGTGACCTTAGAATTTTGAAATTTGAAATTTGAAGCATTCATCAATGGAGTTTGGAAAATTCAATTATTATTTTGTATTGAATTATTTTTCATAAAATTTGAAATTGTGAGGCATTCTAATTGAATTTTAATTGTGGGAAAAGAAGCATCCTTAATGATTTTTATTTTATAATCTTTTGAGACCAAGTTTATTTTTATCCACCAAAATTGTGCATTGAAATCCATGCCACATATAAATAGTGTTTTGGTATGATGAACCTAGGATTTCAAGTGTAGGATGTAGGAAATGAGTGGCTCTTGATGTCGGCCAAGGAATAAAGGGGCCTGAGAGATATTATGGGTGAATATTTTACTAAGCGATAACTAAATACATTGGGTAATTAAAAAACTAAGATTTTAATTCCTATGGCATAGCCAAAGTGCTCGTATAGGCCTAGTATGAGCATAAAAGACATGTTCACTCAAGAAGCATTGGTCCTTATTGATTGGGTTCCTCATGGGGTGAACTAATACATACTCAGCTCCACTTAGTCATCCCTTTGATCTACTATGATGGCATTCCTTCCCTAGACTGTATGGTTCCTCATCATTGATGCCATTGGACTTGGTGTTCGATGAGAGACCCATCTCTAGCCATGTCATGATTAGAAGATATTTTGATTTTATGTGTTCATGGGTGTGCTATATTATGTCTTTTGGCATTTCTATGCCCTATGATGTGGATTATTCCTCATGCTTATTGTTGGTTATCATATCCCCTTGAGCATGTGTGCTTTGTGATTAAATGATCTTACTTTTGGCCTATTGTACATTTTTATGTTGATCATTCTTGTGTCATGTGTATGCTATGATGTTTTTTTTCTCATTTGATTCCTTGTGTATATTATGATTAGATGTTCTTATTCAATGGAATGTTTTGAGCCATGCTCCTTTTTTTTTATGAGTGATGTACTTGTGCCCAAGTGACTATATCCTAGCACGGTGGGGTGGATCTAAGGGTACCACATGGTTGGCCTTGGTGAAAACCACCATTAGGCATTAAACTTCTTGGAGGATTTATTTGGAGGAGCTTGGATAGTGTACAATTGGAGGTTATCTCCTTTCTTTAGTTTCTCTTTCTTGTAAATTGATGTAAAATATATAATTTGGGACTCTAATGGTGTAATTTGCACCTAGAAAAATTTCCCATTAATTTACCCTTACCTTAGCTTTACAAGTCTAATGATGCAAAAACCCATCACCTTCATCCTGATTTTCTGACGTGTCCTCGTCATTTTGTGTCGATGGAGGAATATTTGTTGGGGACGTGTGTGCACTGTGTGGACGTCCACGTGCCACACTGCCATCCTGATAGATTCCTGCATTTGGAATCTATAGAAACATTACGCTTCCTTATTTCTTGCGAATGTAACATCTCCTGTTGACTCTTGACTAACAAAAAATGACTCTTTGTCTCCATTTTACCCATTCAAACTCATTCTTTCACTCTTACACTCTCTAACTCATTCCTTCATTCTCTCAAGCTCAATTTTATCATTCTTCTTGATCATTCTTGCTCTATCTTGTTGCTACCATCTTTCTACTTGGTCTCTACAACACCTTCTTTCTCCAACACCATCTTCATTGCAAGTTTACAAAGTTCTATGGTGGTGCCATTTTCCTCCTTCCTCTATCAACCTTGAGTGCTTATAGCAAGGAAGGTAACATTATGTCTTTTCATTTACTTGCATCTATTGTCTTGTAGAGTAGCATTCAAGGTGTCAATGCTCTCTACCTTATTGTTTTATTTCCATTCTCTCTTCTTTATCGCTTTCTCTATATCATTGCATATTTGGTTGTTCATGGAGGTGATAACACCAAAATAGGGATTTTACCGAGGCATACCTCAAAACACGACTAACACTTTTCCTATTTATGTGTGTGTAGGTGTAGGTTCATCCACTTGGATTTATAGTTGGAGAACTAGACTGTACATGAGTTCTCTCTCTCTCTTTCTTCATCATTTTATTGTTAGAATAGCTTTATAAGTATTCTTCTTGTTATATTACTTATTTTTATATTTTTCCATTAAACTGTCATACTACAAAACTCTGATATTCAAGTCATAATTTGACCTTGTGTGTCTTTGTCTATCATTCAATCCTCTATCTGTATAGGATGCCAGAAAACCCCCAAGACTCTAGCACAACATGCTGAATTTTGGTTCTTACGTTGTTGTCCTTGGATAGAGAGTTGTCTGGTTTGTAGTCTGAGACCCTTGCAATCTGCTCACCTAGTTTTCAAAAACACTTGTCATTAGTAGAAGGGAAACAGGGTCTTGTTTTCCCAAGTCCTTTTCAGCCTATCTCTTCTCTCTTTACCTTTTGATCAACCTGAGGTAGTTTAGGGTAGTTCATTCATTGAGGCTCTCCTGTGACCTGGAGCCTTGGGGGTGAAAAATCCCCCTACTCTACAGGGACCTTGAGTCCTCTTTTTTAATTGTAATATTTAATTTTTGGAACCTTCTATTGGATGGAATTTAAACCACCCACATAAGTGGTGAAGGATCTATCTTCTTATGAATGTTTTCTCGATATTGGTGTTGAATGCTATTGTTATTTCATATGCAATTTATCTTTCTTAAATGTTGGTAAAATGAACATAAGGAACATTTGTAGTTGGACTTAAAATGAATCTCTTGTGTTAGAAAACATTCAAGTTTGGATTTGGATCTTGTTTAGTTTATCTCCCAAGTTTGGGGTCATGTGTGTGTGAGAACCCACCACTAGGTGGTATCTTTTAGGTTTTACTCTTAGTTGAAGGACCAATAGGGTGTGTTGGGAATGTATCCCTCTATTACCTATGTCCTTTCAATCATTTTGGTGTCCCTTGTAGGCTTCCCATCTTATGAGGAGTGTCTCTTTTATTGATCAGTGCATTAGAGATTAGATGGGGTTGTACCTCTTGGTATCTTGATCATTTTGTATCATTTTTGTGTATGGTTGTTTTATGATTCTATTTTTTGAGTTATGGGAGTTTTCCCTAGGCATGATATCTAGAAATAGTCATTTGTTCAATATCTGGCTAGGACAATAGTGGGAGATAGGACTACAACACAAAACATGACTATAGTGTAAATTATTGATACAAACACAATCCCTAGACACCTATGTACTTCTTGGATGCCAAAAAACCTATGGGACTCTAGTGCATCATTCTAGTTTCCTTCTAGCATGCTAATTTCCTTTCTAGGTGTTGTTATCATCTAGTGCATTGGTGTCCCCTATTTTGTCAAATAGTGAATTCTTATGGCCAATTCTTAAGGAAAATTTGTATATGAAAGCTTTTCCACTTGGAATTTTGAATCTTTTCATGAAATTGTTTCATCAATAAGTGTTGTAGTCAAGGAGGTGTGGTACCTTTTTCTTTGAGAAGTGTGTCATTACTTGAGAATAGCCTATCATTGTTCTAGTTGGTGGAGGGTTTGTACCTTCCAATAAGGAAACCTTTGGTGAAGGTTTTCCCCTATTTTATGTGTTTTAAGGTTTTTATTGAGTGGATTGGAGGTGGTTTTCACCCTCATCCTACTCATTCTAAAAACTAGTGGTTGTTTCACCTAGTTGAGAAGTGATAGCTCCTAGTTGTTCCACTATATGTGTGGGTTTCCATGGAGTGGTAAGAGTTTGTAAGTGTGTCTTTGTGGAGATTCAAGGTTGGCGATCCTCATCCTACCCTTGTGTTCTCACAAGAAAGCATAATTATGGGTTAGTACTCAATCACCATTTAGATGTCATTTCCCCTCTCATAGGTTCATCATGGTGGTTTCATCCCACAATTGATAATTCTTCCAGTGGTGCTCCCTTTCTTAGAATAATGGTGAGTTTTTTCATTGTGTTAGTGCCCTTGGGTCATTGTGTTTGACATGATACTTGTATGTTCATTTTTGTTTAGTGTGACATGTTGATTTCAAACCTTGGTCATTGTTGTTGTAGTTTAAAAAAATGGTATTTAGACGATTAGTGTCCTAGGTGTGTAGTTAGGGGTATTACAAAAGGGATCAAATACCTTAACCAAAAGAATTATTTAGAATCTATTTTATTTCTATACAATTTGAGTAATTTGGTGATTTATAAAATATTTTTATCACAAACTAAAGTAATATAAGAGATAAAAATATTACTTTTTATAGAAACTTTGTTTTAAAAGAATGTTCATTATTTCACATAAATTTATTCTCTAACATGCAATAATATGAGTAAATAAAAAAGATTTTTCTTAAAAAACTATAACTTAAATATGCTAGGGATTTTCAAATATGACTACATTATTTGTAAATTTTCACATATGATATAACATAGCTTTGATACAATACTAGAGTTTGTTAGGTTTTTGAACTATAACATAAAACTAAAATATATTTTGTTAAAACAATAGCTCCCATTACCCTTTAAATATAAACAAATTTAAACTTAAATTTTGAAGGTTCAATTTATATAGAATGCAAACTTTATTTTTAGTCTTGTAAAATAATTTACTTTAATTTGAGCGAAAATATGATAGCTCTTTCCTTAATGGTGGAGTTTCTTCATAAATGTAAAAGATGAATATTGACTCACTGTCTTCTTTGATACACTTATTTGATTGCATTTAGATTTTTGTATGGTGTATTACACTTATATGTTCTTCGGTGTTTTTTTCTTAATTATAATAAGATTCTTAAATATTAAGAAATATTTATGCTATAATAGTGTAGTTATGCGAGACAAAAATGTTGGTGTAGGTTTTTATTTTTCTAGTGGGAAATTTTATTTTCTCTTAGTTATAGGTTTTTCTTATGCATTTATTAAGCTTTCTTAAGATAATAAAGTGAGTTGATCATTTAATAACTAGGAGATAAAGTTGTGAGTTGTCTCCACCCTTTAACGACGAAGTATTTACTTTTTCATCACTTTATTTAATGTTGGTGGTTATTGGTGGTCAATTCTTATTGGCTGATTTGCCACCTCCATCCTCTCCTTAGTTCTATATAATCTCACTACCTAGCTTGTATTTTTTCATCTTGGAAGCTCTTAATACAATTATATCATCCTAACATTGCATATCTCCCAAAGTTGTTTATTTTCATTGTTTATGTTTTTCTATTTTATGTAGCTTTGAATTTCTCTTAAAAAATTTCTTATGTTATTCAATTTATTTTAGATTTCTAACATGATATCAGAGCTTTTGTTTTAATAAATCTAAGTTGTTAGATTTTGTTAGTAAACAGATTGTCCCCTTCATATAATCATATAAAATGACTCAAACATGCCCAGTAATGAAGACAAATCAGTTACTAACAACTCTGTAGATCACTATTGGATTAGTGATCTTACTCTGAATTTCAGAGGTACAAATCCCTCTTATGATTTTCAAGGAATTAGAAAACTGAAAATAAAACTAATGCATGCTTTTAACCAGAAAGCAATAAAGGAAACTAATGTTTGCACATAAAAATTATACAGATATGATAGATGAGCATAAAATAAATAGAATGTAAATTAGATGATGCACAGATCACCCATTTCACACCCATGAATGATAACCAGGAAAGAATGAGCAGTAGATCCTCTTGCGAAATGACTTAACTAGAATTCACAGATTCAGTAATAAATGCATCCACAAATTAATATACAGAAACTACATTACAAAATGATTGCAAAGACACAAAGGAAATCTACAATCAAAAGAAACATAGGTAAATACATAGATCTGAGAATGTTTCTTTATTCTTGTAATGCAAAATATAAGCTCACAAACTCCATATCTTCTATACAGCAAATGTGCTTGAAGACAACCAAAAATGCTTGTATCTTCCCTAGGCCAAATAATAAAATGATCCCCTAACTATCTCTACCCCAGCCCTCATAGTGGCTCCCGTATCATAGCTAAAGATCCCCCTAAAATGCCTACATTTACATATTTAAAGACTCGCAAAAAGAGTCCTTTCACTTGTCTATAACCATCTCTTGAAATTATTTTCAAATGGATAATATTCCACTTTCGGTTTCATAACTGATTCTCAGAGATAAAAATAAAAGCCTCCCTTCTCATAATCTTTTCCTTTTTAAATGTTCACATTCCCCTTTCTTATATTTCTAGTTTAACAAGGGGACATTAAGATTTGGTTACATGGAACCATTGACGAATTCACCATAGTTTTACCAAATGTGAATGGATTCTTTCCCATCAGAGTAAATGACAATAGACCAAAAGCACGAGTTGTCTTAATTTTATGAACAAGCTTCCTCTGAGCCTTTGCACTAATATTAAACTTCTTTCACGACCAAAGTATTCCAATCTCTGTGATAAAATTTTGAAGGAATCTAGTTTCCGCAAGACCTCCTTTGTTGTAGTTCAGAACATAAATCACCTATAGGACTTTTGAATGGTTGGCTTTGTAAGATCAAGATCCTGTAATTTGTACTAACTTCGAGGTGGAAATGTAGAATCAAGCCTAAGGGAAGAGTCTTCATCTGGTTTCACTGCACCATAATCATGTTCTATAGCAGCCTTTTCATTTTATCATCCATCCCATCATTCAGTGTGTCATTGTCAAGACTTATGATCAAATATACTAGCTTCTGGAGAAATCCTGAATTATTCAATCAAGCTAATGTTGTAATCAAAATGACTAAGGTCTCAACTCCACTAGTTTAGGAAACCAATAATCCCTTCACACATTCAACCTATCACATTTATTTACCCATATGCGTGGGGTGTATTATATTAATGTAAGAGAGGAGGACCACCACATGTAAGGCCCCAGGTCATAGAGGGCCAAGATGCGGAAGGCTTCCCTAACTTACCTTAGCTTAACATGATGTTAGGATATGCGGGACGAGAATGATGAGGACCATAAGGTCCATCAATCACTCTACAAGCCTAAAATACAAAATGGGGCTAGGCGAGCTGGTTTTCAAGTTCAACACTATGCCTTAGGAAGCTCTATGCCCAAGGATGAAAGCGCGGTCCTTGGACAACAACGCGGCGCACTGGCATCTCTAAAGTGCACTATCATCCATACAACCAGACAACTACAAAGACAAGGTCAAACCTAAGAAAACAAGCTAATGACCTTGCTAACTATTACTAAAGGGCCAAAATAGCGTGATTAATTAAATGAAATACTTTCTAATGTGATAAAGAAAAAATGCAAGAGTTAGGATGGTAAGAAGGATCTCATAAAGAAAATCGTTCACTGGCTAGCTCCTTGAAAACATGTTCACCTACACACAAAGAGGAGGAAAATGTTTGGTGGCTATATAGGGGCCTTCCTCAGTTAGGCTCCCGTTTAGGTGTTTCCACCTCCATGGACAATCAAGAAAGCAAGTATGATAAAGAAAGTAATGTAATAAAGAACACCAAAAACACCACAAAATAGTAAGTGTGCTTACTCAACCAAGTAATAGAGGAGAGGAAAGGGAATCTTACCACCTCCTCCAAGAGAACTCAAGGCTGCTTGGGGGAGAAAATGAGAGTACTCAAGCCTCTGTTGCAATGGTGTTTTCTCCAACTTTCTCTATTGAAGTGATGGAGTGAAGTTGTTGTTGCAATGGAGCGCTTGAAAAGCTACTTAAAAGCTTGAGAGTGAGGGAAAGAGTATGAAAGTGAGCTTTTGAATGAAGTGAAGAGGTTAGGATGAATGCTTAGAAGATTACATGCTTGTTGAAGGAGTGAATTTGAAGAGGAGATGAAGAAAATGGCCATCTTCAAGATGGTCAGCCAAAGAGGGCGTTACAACTTGACTCCTAATGAGAAGTGTAACACCTTTGTAGGTTTAGCTACAGGAATATGCCAGGGATGTAAGCATGCCACACAAACATCTGGCACTGTGTGGGAATCCCTGATAAAAATTCCTCCACTGACGCTCAAAATAGGTGCCAAGTGTGATGAAAGCAATGGGCTTAGGTGTAATTAAGCCTTCGAACTTGGTTTTCTAAGGTGGATAAAGGAAAAAAGGGAATTTGCATAAAGGGTGCAAATTCACTCTTATATATTTTCCCCCCACTTTAGTGAGCATGAGTACTGATGAGTGCTCAATAAAGTAGATCAAGGAAGGAGTAAGGTTAGAAATGTATACCTGAACCACGAGGAAGAAAACCATGATATGGTGAACCTAAAGGTGTAGGGAAAGCAAAGGACTTCATAGCTTCTCGAAACTATGAAGTTGAAGAATGAAAGTGTCTTATAGGCCCATGAACCTGCAAGGAGGCAGCCCCCAAGATCTCTCGCATGAAGGAATCCCTATGAAGAAAGCGCCTTACAGGCCCACATACCTGTAAGGAAGGTGTCCCCATAGAACTCTAGCATGGAGAAAACCCAAATGAAGCACTCTACAGGCTCTCAGGCCTACAGGAAGGTATCCCCACAAGATCTCTCACATGGAGGAAACCCAAGAAAGTGAACTCCGTAAAGTCAGGAAGCGGCCATGTAGACAAGTAAGTAGACAGTCGTGCAGACCGTCGATAATTTGAAATTCTTTCACAGGGATCCCTCGAGAACCCTTCAAAAGAAGAGGGGTCCACTCAAGGGACACACTATTTGAAAAGTGAGGTCTAGTTAGGTTGCCCCCAAGCTAGACGTGAATGATTTCACTCAAGATAAGATCTTTCAAAGGGGGTCCCTCGAGAACCTGTCATGAAGAAGGGGGTCCACTCAAGGGACGCACAATTCAAAAGCAGATATTTTCTTTCTCAAAGTGATCCATCATCAAGGGATCCTTTTGAAATATGTTCACTTCATCAAGAAATTTGATAGGAAGAATATTCCCCCATGCGAGGGGAAGGTCAAAGTTGTTCCCACTTTGGAGGAAGGTTTCCAAGTCCTTTCTTTACAAACCCGTGATGAAGGAAACATGTTCCGTTAGGGTTCCAAGTTGAGAATGTGATTCTAAAGAAAAGTTTGTGAAGATCTTCAAGAAAAGATTCATTAGCGACAAATGCATTTTTTGAAAATCAAAATGTTGAAGAAAAGCGTTCTCACACATGAGAGGGACAATTCAAGCAAACAAGAGAGAAAGAAAAAGAGAGAAAAAAATAAAAAAAAGGGCATAGGGGGATCTAGATTAGCGGGGTTAGATCTGTCCAAACTCATATAAATAATAGGTAACCGCGGTGCAAGGAAAAAGATCATCAATCCCCAACTAGATCTAGAATAATGCACAAAAAAAAATTAAAAATAAGAAATTAGGTCAACATGGAAGGGAGACCTAAATGCTCCCAATGCTTTGCATCATCCCCAATATATCGAAAATCAAGCACAAACATGGAAGAATGATGATACAAATAGAAGAAGATTTACAACACAAAAATTACGCCTGTATCCAAGCACCAACAAGGTTTACGAGGGTCATCCAGACACACATAGCACAAGCATAGGGGAACACATCACAAAGCATGCACTCACACACAAAAAGATCAAGAAGAGGTCTTCGTAACATTGATCGACCAAGAGGTCATCCGCTTCCTAATACAAATCCTCATAAGGGGAAGGAGGATGAGCTTGCAATGGTGGGATGTTAAGAGGAGGAGCGTCTGACCCTCCCTCAATAAGGGCTAAGGAAGAAGCCCTTGCAAGGTCTTCTTCACCGAGCTCTTGTGGAGATAAGGTCAATGACTTCACGTAGATTGCTGACAAGGCCAAGAATTCATCCATAGAGTTAAACATGCACCCCATAGGAGCATCCTGTTTAACTTTAGTGGATCTGTAAGGTGTTGTGCCCGAGATTCATCATCACTAGGCTCACTAAATGACATGGGAGTGGTGACAAACCTGTGGGAAGCCGACTATTTATGTCACCAAGATAGAACAAGTCAATGTGGGGCCACCTTGTGGAGAAGGCGCTCCTCCTTACATTCTTCATTGTAGAAGACTACACTCCACCTTCTTCTTTGTCCAAGGAGACTAACTCCCACAGATGAGGTACAAGGTGCAAAGGAAGAGGAGGAAAGAACCAAACAGACACAAACTGTCAATAATCATATCCATGAGTTTCGAGAAAGGCTAGATATCTCAGAACTTAACATTAGCAAAGGCGGCTCCACCAAAGGAGTGATGAACACCTGTACACCCTTGGGGTTAGGTGCATTCATACTCGTAGCAGAAGTTGAAAGCAAAAGGAAGGGGACAGGAAGACATTGCAGGAGGCCCTGAAGCAGGGGTGGTCGTTTCTTCCTCCTTCCTTTGTGAGGTGGCCTACTCAGGCAAGAGATCCTTTTTCCGACACTTGCGCTCATGCGAAAGGTAGTTTCTATGACTCTTTAAGCTGGAGGCCAGAGGTTGGAAAGGAACAAAAGGCTCCTGCTCAACAATGGAAATGTCCACTACAACCATTTTCGACAGAGGAATGGATTCCTGAACAGGAGCAAGAGGAACAGGTTGAGAAGCAGCAAGGGGATTTGGCTCAAGAGCCTTGGTAGTGGGCCTCTTCCCATTCACTACTTTAGGAGCAGGAGCGATAGGAGGCCATGGATCGAATTCCCTTCAAGAACCTTTCTTTCTGTCATATAAATAATACCATGGTCTAAGGTATTCATTAGGGTGATCCAAGATCCTGAACTTGGTCCTGTGCCAAGGAGGAATCATTAGACTTAGTAGATAGCCACTAGGCTGACTCATCCAATACTCTTCCCAAGAAAGAGGAGAGGACAAGGCAGTTTGGGAGAAAGTTACCTTCTCTTTACCCTTACGGGAAGGAGAGGGATTTAGCATGGACTTCTCCTTTCCTTTCTAGGAAGAGAAAGCAGTCAGTACAGGCTTCTCCTTCTCCTCTCAGGAAGAGGAGGCAACTAATTATTTTATTACAGGAAGGGTTAGTTTTAGCTATCCTTGGCCCCTAGTTTTATACTTTACATAATTCTTGTAAAGTAGGTCCATTCTCAGAGGAAGCAAACCAATTGGGGAGGGCCAAAATTGATCCAACAGATATCCACAATGGGACACCAAGGGTTGATATCTAGTGTCATGCACTACATGCACGACACCTTCATGGGAGAACTTGTGAATAACAGAGGTGATTCCACTCATGGAAGCTAGCCAACGTATGCCTAGCTTCACTAACAACTGGGACTTTGGGATAACATTGAAAAACTATATCAATAGCACTAGGTCCAACTAGGACGGGACAAAGTTATCGAAATGTAAGTTTTGAGACACATACCATCAAGCGCGCATTTAATGGTAGAGATTTGTTTCCTATATTCTTTCCTTTGTAATAAATTTAATACTAATGTTTCCAGATAACATTCACATCACTTGTTCAATAAGATTCCTCGGCTACAATGTTACCATTGATGCAAGCAGGAATGTAGAGAGGAGAGGGTTTATTATTTAAGGGAAAATCTTGTGATGTGAATGTTATGTCTAGTGAACCGGGTGCAAGTAGAGCAGTAGAATTCACCATGACTATGTTAACATAGGCCTCAGGTTGAGTAACAAAATCAATCGAATCGACAATCATGTTAGCAGAGCGTGACGAAAATGGGTTCGTGTATATCTGTAATTCACTATTAGCTTTTGCCACTGATTTGTTAGCATTTTGTTTATTCCCATTGAGACGAATGGTACCATCCTTGATGTATTCTTGTATCTCATGACCCACCAAGATGTAGCATTCTATGACGTCCATTAACCGATGGTACCGACAATAAGTGCCCCTATCATACCAATTAGGTAAGGTTCCTTAATGTTTAGGATTTGGCAAGGTTACGATCTTATCCTTCAACAACTTCTGTAAGATAGAAGAATAAGATTCTGACAACTTTGTGAACTTTTGGTTATGTCTGAGGCTATTGTTATCAGCACTGACAACTACATTCATAATGGTCTTACCTTTCCCAGAGATTGATACGATGGATTTTCCCTTAGAACAAGAGCATGAGGAGGATTCCCCAAACTGAACAACCATCTGTTGGTACTCTCATAAGGCTACACACAAGTGTGAAAAAGAAGGGTATTTCATAAGGGAAAACTTCTCTTGTCAAGGCCTTTGTAAGTTCCCTATGAATACCTTTTGCACATTAGGAATCAAGTAGCCAATACAAGATTTGTGAAAGGAGCTTTGGTAGCATGCTATGAAATCGCTGATTTTTCGTTATCTCTTTGTTTACATCGGATGAGATCCAAAAAGGTCATCTTTGGCTTGATGTTTACTTGGAATTGTATAAGGAATTGATTTACAAGTTGTTCAAATGAGAAGATAGAGTTGCTAGGAAAGGAATAGTACCACTCGAGTGCTGTGTCCTTGAGAGATCGAGAAGTAGTTTGGCCATCAATGTGTCATGATGGAAGAATTCTATGCATAGGGTGTTAAAGGCAAACATGTGTGTCTGTGGATCTCCTTTACCACCATACTTTTCAAATTTAGGGATCTCCATTCCTTGGGAGAAGGGAGTGTTCAAGATTGCAATTGACAATGGGTTATGCCGAAAGAAGGGATGGAAGATAGGTTGGACCGAGGCTTGGGAAAGGCTCACCAACTAGCTCTACATATTACCCATATTCTGAAGAAGAGTGTTCAGAATGGGGTCATTAGAAGATAGAGCACCAGAGGAACCTCCTCTAGAACCACCACCAAAGCCACCTCCAGAACCACCACTCGTGTGACCTCCACCAAAACCACTACCGGAGCCACCGCCACTGATAGGGCCTCCACCAAAGCCACCACCATGACCTCCACCAAAACTGCCTCCACCAACACCACCTCCACTACCGAATCCACCACTGCTATCAAAGCCCCCACCACTCATCCCGCCAAAGCCTCCACCACTAGAGGTGTCAAGGGCGGTGAAGCTAAATCCCAAGGGGACCCTGTTTACTTTGATAGTTTTGGGTTGTTCGAAGACATAAGGGATATTGATAGATGGGACCACATCGGCCATGTAAATGGACATGGGAGGCATCAATACTCCTAACTGTCATTCATGCTCTTCGAAAGCGGCTCCTTGTAAAAAGCTACTATTGTTCA